>LGRX02008305.1:0-29821 GCA_001247695.2 Cymbomonas tetramitiformis | reverse complement strand
GCCACCGCAGCTTTGCACCCGACACGTCAGCCACCGCAGCTTTACACCTGACACGCCTGCCACCGCAGCTTTACACCTTGCCCCTGGGCCCATGTAACGTTACACCTGGAAAAACAACCCCCGTAGCTTTACACTAGACAAACTTACACACCGTAGCCTTACACTCAACACAGTGTACCCCGCGTAGATTTGCATCCGATGGACCGAACCCCGTCACGATACATCAACAGTCCAACCCTCGTAGCTTTACTCCCGAGTCAGTAACTCCCATAACTTCACACCGTTCACACCCATCACCGCATATAAATCCAAGCAGTCAAAATCGCAACCCGCAGGTGCAGGCTGTCTCAGAACTGGAAGATCCTGCACACAGCGGAGCCGGCGCGCTGCAGGGGCACACTGCCGGGAACGAGTGCATCAGTGCTGCTCGCGCTAACCCGCCAGGCCTGTACTCCAGGGCAGCCTCCGCCGCCACAGGCTGTTCTGCTTGATTAGAAGATCGAATAAGGGGTGACACAATCAGGCACCTGGTTTGACGTTCATGATGTTGGCCATGCTCCAGTGCACAGCCACCATGTGGCCGCCGACGGGTCGTGTCACTCCCTTGGGCACTCCTGCACATGCATCGATGAACCCCCTGCAGCGTCGGCCTTGCCTTTTCGCAACCGCATTGGGAACCCCTGCAATGTGGTCGATGACGCCGCTGCCACGCCTCCCCGTCTACTCATCATGGTCGCATGCAACGTGGGGGACGCGGCCCCTGCTGCGCCTTCCTGTCTACTGATCGCGATCACGCCTTGAATTGAAGGTGCACTCACCAGTAGAGCCCGACGTATAGAGGATGTACGCAATATCGTTTGCATCCACTTTGACACAAGGCACTGCCTCGGCACCCTAGCAAGTCCCTTCCGGAATTCCCCTCAGTATCCTGTTGTTGTCGCCCACGCCACGTGGTGATGCTTGGAAGGTTCTCAGCCTGAAGTGCGTGTTGACAAAACTGCACAGTCGCCGACTGCCTCGTCATCATGGGAGAATATCGTGTGCACATAGTTTTGCACAGTCGAACCCTGGAGCCCTAACAAAGGGCACACAAGACAGATCATGCAAAGACAATTTGCATTTACTCAAAGCTCACCTGCGCTTCCGTCGACCAGTCAAAGTCCACATTGGGGACGAGGGTAGCCACACACTGCGGTCGCTGCTTCACGATGCACGCACTCGGCTTGTGGGCTGCGATCTGGATTGCCTCTTTCACTGCTCCCAGTAGCACCGCCGAGCCGATCAAACAGGCGCATCCGCTGTGCCTACTCCAATGATTTGGGGTGCGTGGAGTCAAGAGGCCGTCAATCACACAGGCTCCTTTGCAGTGCCCCGAAGGCTCACAGGGGGTGCAGGCAGGGGAGCATCTTGAGCGGCCCATGACGTGCCCCGAAGGCCCACAGGGGGTCTGCAGGCAGGGGAGCATCTTGAGCGGCCCATGGTGCCCCGAGGCCCTGGGGGTGCAGACGGGGGGCATCTTGGTGACCATAGACGTGCCCGAGGCCCTGGGGGTGCAGGCGGAGATATCTCTGGGCTGACCCATGGCGAGTGCCCCCGAGGCTCTGGGGTGCAAGGCAGGGGAGCATCATGGCGACCATGGCATTGAGCTGCAGGGTGGGCAGGAGGCATCTTGGCCCGTGACGTGCCCAGGCCAGGGGGTGCAGGCGGGGGAGCATCTTGGCTGACCTGACGTGCCCAGTCTCTGGGGGTGCGGGCAGGGGAGCATCTTGGCGGCCCATGACGTGCCCGAAGGCCCACAGGGGTTGCGGAGCAGGGGCACTCCGAGCGGTAGTGTGGGCCGCGCCCAGACCCACAGAGTGCAGGCAAGGGGAGACATCACGAGCGACCCCTGGCATTTGAAGGCCCACAGGGGTCTACAGGCAGAGATCTTGAAGCTGACCCGTGACGTGCTAAGAGAAGACCCACAGGGGGTTGGGCAGGAATATCTTGAGCGGCCTATATTATCTTACGAAGACCCCACAGGGAGGTGCAGGCAGGGGAACATCTTGAGCGGCCATGACTATGCCCCCGAAGAGAAGGCTCACGGTCACAGGCACAGGGGAACTTATCTTGAAGCTGACCCTGTTGACATATGAAAGGCCCTAGAGTGCAGGCAGGAGTATCTTGAAGCTGACCCTCAGCGATGCCAGAGGCTCGCAGGGGGTGCAGGCAGGGGAGCATCTTGAGCGGCCCATGTTGTGCTTCAGAACAGAACATGGGGTGTATCCTAAGTTGGAAGAAACAGCGAGGGTTGTTCGCACCCAGCGGCAAGTACGGTAGGATCTTGATGCCTTCCACACCACAGGATGCCGTCACTAACAACTTCGGTGTTGCGTCATCAATGCGAGTTGCGAGCTCCTGTTATCACCAACGCTGTGGGGAATCAGATGCTGTCCGGAATCGGCGACCGCAATTCAGCCCCGGTCATTAGTGTTGCAACCACAACTCAATCGGACCTTCGATACGCAACAGCGAATCCCGTTGTGGGTCGACGCCGAGCGCGATGCAAGCTCTGCTATGCCCCATGCGCCGGTGCTGAGCTAGCTACTCGGTAGACCGCCACGGTGTTGAGCTGGCACGCTCACGGACATCGTGGGTCAACATTGAGCGCGACGCATGCCATAACCCGCGCTGCAGCAAGTTACATTGTAGATCAACACCGAGGGCTACGGCAAGTCACAAAGGATTGCATGGACGCACCTTCGGCGTGTGTCACTGCGGACTGTGAAACAGGCCCAAATCGGTCAGAGGCGCATGGAATTTAGAGCACACACCTTCGGAGCAAACCCACCAAAAACTACACTATGAATCGCGCCGATCCGCCCACAAGCCATCATGGCCACCACCGCCTGCCTCCGCCGGCCCGCTCAGTCGGGCTCAGTAGCATGATAGCGGGAAGACCAGCATTGCAGCCCCTAGCCTGCCACAGCAGCCCACGGGGAGAACCCTACATGTCTTGGGACGAACAAGTAAAAGACAAGAAAGGACGGGAACGGAAGCTGTTTTCTGCTGACCTCTGGAATCATTGGCATATAGATAATGACGCGATCCTGATATCCCACTCCATGCTTCTGAAGCACCCCTGAGAAGACCACAGAGAGAAATAGCGATAAAACACACCAGATGTTTATTCGACCACACATGACCGTTCGGCTTCACGTAGCAATGCGAGCATCTCAGCAACGGTCCGCGGTTGCACCGGAAGGAAGCACTGGCACAAGGAGTCCCACGCGGCACAACAGAATGCGCACGCTCATATTGCAACCATCTGAGGAACTCGAAAGAGAGGATTGTGCAACCTCTTTGTAGACGTGAAAGCTTAAAGCAGCCAGTTAGCGAGAGATTTGTCCACTGTACAGGAAAAACACTTTTCAAATCTTACTTTAGGATCAGGGCACTTTGTTCTGGGTATCCTCTTAAATACATTGGGTGCGGGGACGCGTATTGAACAAAGGCTTCAAAGAAGCTTTTCGGGATTCAAGGCAGTATCCACGCTCGACAAGAGTTGCTTCACTGCTGTAGGGTAGACTCAAATAACATAGTACGAAGCTATGAACGGCGCAGCGAGTCGTACAATGGAAGAACAAGAAAATATGTTGATAACGTTGATGGTCCGAATCTCTTTTAAAGCTATCAGAATACGTGTAGAGACTTTTCCCTGCGCACCTGCAAACTTGGCAACCGTGTCGCGGAGTTGTAGGTACGTGTACTTCTCGACCGTATTGGTCACGGGGCTATCATAAATCAAAGCGAGCTGATCACCGCGTCCATATTCAATGTGACGATCGATGCAGTTATAGCATGTGTTCGTGGTGGCTCCTGATCCTCGCGACAGCCCCCAGACGTCAGCGCACCTCACTGATCTGCAGGATGAAACATATCGCACGCTCAGACATCTCAAGACTTCTCCCAACCCGCTTGGCCGTTCCTTTCCGCCGTCTTCTGTCCTCGTCTGCTCGGAAATACATTACTTACAGTGCTATCCGGCTGGGAACACTGGAAAGGCGCGGAGTCGCACTCCTAACGAAAGCAGATCACGACGCACTTCTAGGAAAGCCAGAACGGCCTTCGGACAAAAGTAGGGCGATTGGCACTTCTAACAAAGACATGTGTGTGCACGCCAGGCGCTCTACGCTAGTAGCGGACAGGTGGCAGCGTGGAGGTCCAGAGTGGTTCAAGTTCGTCGGTAACTTAGGATGCAGAAGCTGGAGAGGGAGAGTGCAGGAGGCCGCAACATACCAACAAACCACCTTGAGAAAGGAGGGTTAGAAAAGTCCAGCACTTTGCTCCACTTGTTGTACCAGAATATACTGTTGGCAGCTTGAGCCCAGTACTCTTCGGGATCTTCAAGAGCAAGTTTATGATATTGAGCTTGCAGCGCCATAACTATCACCGACCTATAGTGTAACCAGGAACCGCAAGTTTTATTCCAGCAATACCGAAAGGAAAAGTATCGCTTACACGGAAATTCATATCTGCCAAAATTACTGGACCACTCTAAGCGTTTTCCGGGCGCCCGCTAGGACAAGTCTGCTGTTTGTACAGTTGTTCGAAACGGTCGCTGTACAAGCTTGCTGTGCACATCAGAATAGCTTGAAAAAAGCAAAACCAAAAAGAAATAAAGACGTCTGACTGAAAGGCGACAAGGGGAGAAACTTTCCGGAACGCTTCAGAAGAATAGCACAAATGAAAAGAAAGAAAAACTTTAAACAAGCCTGCCAATAAATAAAAATAGGACAAACGATATTTCCACACAAATAACGGTGTGGATGTTGCGATAAGACCGTTTGTGAAGATGATGTGATATGCAACAGATGTGTAGTCGAATACCCACCTTCGGCTATGCAAAAGGTATTGGTACAATATTCAACGGCAGGCACCTACCAAAGTTATTGAGCAAACTCAGATAAGGATGTGAGTAACACTGCAGTCCGGATAATGGCGTTGCTCTGGAAGACGCGCCTTTCGACTGGCCAGCAGCGCAAAGCAGAACCGTAGTGAGAAAAATACAAAGTAAGAAAATATCGCGGATGATGAGATCCAAGTGACGCCCAAGAAGCTCTTCAATTCAGAACATCTCACTGTTGATCCTTGGCATTCTCCCATCACAGCGATGACGCGTCATCAAGGAGCCAGATCGTTTCTGAATTGCGATCGCAAGCGTCCGTTCATCTCCGGTGGTATCGATGGTGTTGCTTTAAAACTTGCAATTTCGTGTTGCAAAACACTCATTTTTCCTAGAGGGAGGTGGGTCGAAAATTATATACCCACCCCCATTAGAACATTTATATCTCAAAAACTAGTCCTACACTTTTTTATGGACATCGGATTCATATGCTCCTACTTCGAAAGTAATTTTCTAAATATAGAACATATCAAGGGAAAATTTATAACTATTTATTTTGAATTTTCCCGCGATATTGACTTTCAGTTCCCATAAAATATGGGAATTGTAATGAAAATTAAATAGCCCCAAATAACTGTGCACCCTACCCTTAAATCTAGTGTGCTGTTCAACTGCACTGTGAACGGCAATACTGTTGGTCCAATGGATTTCCCGATAATGGGATGATCGCTAGGTTCGCCTTTCTGAACCGCTCCCGTTGATTAGGAGTGGCGAGAAAAGAAGCGGAAAAGAAGGCGAAAGAAAACAAGACGCCACGTCAGCATCGCCTCTCCGCCCAAACCTCAAACCCCGCCTCTTGACGCCGCTCATCCCAACACTCACCTCGAGCCAACAAAGAAAATGAAGTTTATACAAAAACAAAACTTGCACAAATGACTGTGCTGCATTCAGTTCAAGGTAGTCCGTCGGCACCAAAATCCAAGCCAAACGAGGGGGAGTTGTCCACGACTCATCTCTGTACCAAATTTGCTTTAAAGCCCACGCATACAAAGCATATGACCAACCCAGTGAGCGCTTTTGACAAATTATCAATCCGCATTAGGCACTGCTGAAATCTGTATAGGCAGCCCTGACCGGGAGTCCCGGTGCAGGCCCCTATGACAGATTCCTAGGTAGCCAACACTGGACCGTGACTGATCCGTAAGCCTGTGCTGTGACACACCGAGTGTCACAGGTAGCTAGACTCGAGACCGTTCCGACTCCGTGACCGTTCCGGGTATATCTAGCTTAGGGTTTATTTCTTATAGAGTTTATCTATATTGGTTCACTGACTGTCTGATATCTTGAACCGGGATATTCCAGTAGGTCGTGGACCCATTCCACGCTATATTCCACAGCTAGTTTGGCCATGATTGGCTAAAGCAGCCGCTTGGAGAGGTGGTGCGCGACGGCGCGTTTGGGGACTCACGGGAATTTTGAGATGAGCTGTTTGCGGTGAGCGTCTTTGAGCCGCAGCTATGGGGGTTCGACCTGGACCGGGCCTAGTCGACGCAATGTTCATTTACGGTATTACGCTTGCCCTGATCCCGCTTGCTGCCGATTTTTGGGCTGGTGGCTCGAGCACCTTCGACCTCGACGACGTCTTCCAGTGCCCCTCGCTCGCATGGCTCTACCGCTCCTTCCGTGACTGTGACGTCGCATCTTCCCAACATTACCCGAACGCGCCCCGGCGTACCACCTCCCATCAGGCTTTCAGAATTATGGGTGTATCCACTAGAGCAAAACGGTCCCTCACGAGGGACTCCGACATCGACGCCTCGCTGAGGCTCACTGACGCGGTTCGCAACACGCCGACGGCTAGATCACCGGCTATTGCGAACCCCGACCCTACTTCCAACACCGACGCCGACGTTGCGACGAGGAAGTATCTGCAGGAGCAGTCCAAGCTTGTGGACGAGGTCTACAAGGGGCGGCTCCATCGGACATGGGCCAAGGGTATCCGCGAGGATATCCTTGGCGACAAGAAGCATTATTTCAGCGGCACTTCTGACGCGGGTCTCCTCTCCGATGTGGTGGTTCAGCTACGTACGGAGTTTGAGTCCGCTGGGCTGGACCTCGTCTCGTTCGACCTTGACGACCCCCAGGCTCTGGTGGTGGGAAAGGTGAACGCCTTGCTGTACGACGTGCTTGGGCTTATCATCGAGAAGCACAGCAACGCCCACGTCTGGCTTACGGGTACGGACGCGTCTGCCGACCGAGATGGACGGCGTGCGCTTGGTGGACATCGTGAAGCGCAGCGTACCAGTGGCGTTGCGGGAGTCCTTCCAGCAGGAGCATGCCGCGCTTACTTATCCCGCAAACGTTGACCCGCAGCCGATTTTGGCTCGGGAACAACGTTTGGTGCGGGATAACAAGGCCGCCGACTGGACCCCCACCGAGGCCACCAGGAAGCTCAGCCTCTACAGCCGGCTTGACCCGGTGTTCTACGCCGCGGTCAAGGTGCGTTACCCCATGGTGGCCGATCTCGCGGCGGTTTCCCTCGGTGCTCTGCGCTCTCTGGTTGTAGAGATTTATCAGGCGTGGGCGCAGACGGACGTTGGGAAGGCCGTCGTGGCCAAGCCCGCAGGTGGTGGCGCGTCGGCTCTGCTCACCAGCAGCGAGCACCAGGTACTGCTGGACAAGATCAAGGAGTTGACCGAGCTGGTGCGGCGGCAGTGCGGGGCGGCTCCGCCGGTGGTGCAGCAGCAGCGGGATCCGCCGCAGCGGCAGCACGGGCAGCGCCGGCAGCAGCAGCGCGGGCAGTCACCGCGGGGCTTCCGCATGGGGGTCCAATCCCCACCGGCGGTGGGCTACGATCGTGACGAGCAGCGGGCTAAGCCGCTGTGTACCCGCTGCAAGAAGACTGGTAAGGACCTTTATCATTTCTACCGCGACTGCCCGCTTGGCGGTCGCCAACATTCCCCCACCTCGGCCGCGGCTTTCTGTATCCCCATCGACGACGAGGATGCGGAGGGCGTGCATGCCCTCGCCATGTGTGCTGTCTTTCAGGAGGCGGCGGATGATGGAGCTGAGGCCTTTGCCCGCGCGGCGACGGTGTACGGTCCGCCAGCGGTGCTGTGCGGGGGCGTTGTGGGAGGCATCGACGTGTCGGCCTACGGCTTCTCCGTTGACGCGGTGACACCGGTGGCGGAGACGTCCGGTGACGACATCCTGCAGCGGCTGGACGACCTCGCGGCGGAGGTCAACGCGGCGGTAAAGCCTAAGGTGCATTACACTCACGCCTCTTTCCCGCCGCCTGCGGGCATTGCGACGCAGGCTTCGGCTCTGGTGTGTGACGCTGCGAGCGCAGGTATCACACCAGAGGAGCAGGTTCCGGCAGGTGGTGCGGCGGCATCGGCATCCGCCGTGCCGGCCCCTGCTATGCCTGTCTTGGAGAATGAGCAAGAGCTCCTGGAGCTCTACGGCTACGGCCCGCCCGTGTCCCTTCAATCGACGCGGGTGACCACCACGGAGAAGTCCGGCGGTGAATTCGCGGGGGTTGTGGACACTGCCAACCACTCCGCGGTTGCGCCGGTTGACTTGACCGGCTACGACACCGACGACTACGAGGATTTTGCAGACGGCAGCTTCGCCGTCAAGCCGCGGGCTCCGGCCATCTCGGCCAATCATGCGTCAGAGCCCGCAGCCCACGTGCCTGAGTCTGGTGGTGCTTCCCGCACCTACGGATGTGGCAAGCCGCCATGGGGCTTCCCCGCACACGCGGGCCCGTGGGGGTTTCCTTACTTTGTCTCTCTCATTCTTTTCATCTCGATCATGGGTGTGGGGGCAGCCGCCTACACGGCGGCCAATGACATCGACTCTGTACAGGTATCGGGTCGGGCTGCACCGCAGCCTGTGCTGTGCAGGGGAGACTTATGCATCTACCCCGGTATATCCGAGCTGGACCCCGTCACTCTGGATGCAGTACTGCACTCCCTGGGTGCTGCGACGGTGGTTCACCGGCCGCCTGACCCACTGGGGAGCAGTGCTGCAAGCTACTACCGTGGACATTGTGGTGACGGTGCTCCTCTGGACTTTGACCCCGAGTAGCTTTACTTCTGGCTCTGGCAGTGCACCACTTTCTGGTGGTGTACTGGGATGTGCTTTGACCTCAACATGGTCTTCAATTTGGTTTATGCTTTACTTTGACGTCTACAATCTTCAATCTGGTTTGCTGCCACAGTGCTTTTCAGTAGTTTAGCAGGACCTGAGTACCTGTATGTTTCTGCACTTGTGCCGGCTAGAGGGTTTCAATTTTGTGTATCAGAATGGCACAGTTGAATTAGCAGTTAGGTTTGTCACCCTAGCTCCTACCCTAACTTATCTTGACTTTTCTGACTTACCTGTCAGTCGCCACCCACAGTGCTGGGGTGGTGTGCTGAAATCTGTATAGGCAGCCCTGACCGGGAGTCCCGGTGCAGGCCCCTATGACAGATTCCTAGGTAGCCAACACTGGACCGTGACTGATCCGTAAGCCTGTGCTGTGACACACCGAGTGTCACAGGTAGCTAGACTCGAGACCGTTCCGACTCCGTGACCGTTCCGGGTATATCTAGCTTAGGGTTTATTTCTTATGAGAGTTTATCTATATTGGTTCACTGACTGTCTGATATCTTGAACCGGGATATTCCAGTAGGCACAATATGTCTCAAAGTTATACGTCCCGTTACAAGCCGATAGGCACATTGACCTGTCAAATATCTGTCAATGCTATCGAAATTCCCCACACGTCTCAGGCACGCAATGCCTCGTTACCTGTAGAAGACCAACGCCTCAAAAAAGGCTCGACCAATAGGCAAGAAACCCCCGTCCTAGCGAATGTCGAATAAAACAATTCCCCGCGGAATAAACCGGCACGCATCCTTTAACATCATTCCTGATCAATTTGAAACAAGCGATGGGGACACTCCTGAGAACGTTATCAGTGAAGCCATTATCAATCAAACTCAGAATCCCTCCGACAGTCCATCTGCGCGAACATATTCCTTATACCATTTGTTTGGCACCTTTCTTAAAAGGGGGAAAAAAGGGAGCTCCGGGCAGCTACACGCATGGCCTCTTCACAACGCACACCTTAACGAGGATCAAAAGTAACGACAAGGACCCCTTCGCAATGATATGTCCCTTGGTGGCTCCGTGTCCTCTTGGTTGAAACAACTCAAACCCATGTTAATTAATAGACGAACTAACAATAAACGCGGGAGAACCTGATTTGGAGTGTACAAATTCCAGTTCCGACACGGCCGGCTCATCGTTGGACACAACCACTCCTACATACATTAGAACTTGGTCATTTACCACTCTTCCTGCACAAAGAATTCCGGGTGACAAATCCTCCCGAAGTCCCGTGAAGCCAGACTGCAAGAAAAAGGCAACTGATCACAGATTTGTCGAGTTTTCAGCCTTTCGGGTGGGTAATCGCATGACCCCGTGTGCGACCATTGGGAAATGCATTGTGTTGATTGCATTACTTGCTTCCAAACGAAGGGAAATCCCAAGACTTAGGATACCGAATCACGGGGCGCCGTGCGCGGGAACGATCCCAAGAACGAACTCTGGAGTTAACCCGTTTTAAATTCCAACAACAGCCTCATATTCCTCCGTGCCATAGATAGCAGGCGTCACATCCTTTATCCATCATGCGAGGAAGACAGATACGCTGTCCGGCTAAGCTCGCTAGGAGACAAACTGATCCTCCTATAACTTGTGTCTGGCCGAAGCTTTATGCTCTCGGAAACCCAGACAGTGAAACGATGACTGTACTACTGTACTGTACTACTGTACAGTACAGTGCTAGGATGTCACGGACACGAGACGGAAGCAGGGGCAGGCTAGGGGCTAGTCAGAGCCCATAATAACTAAGCCTAAACCCGAAGTCCAGCACACCACCCGTGGGTGTGACTACCTAGCAAGGCAGGTACAGGGTATACAGCCACGTGATAATAAACAAACACCTACGTGCAACTCGGTGGAAACCGATCACTTCTAGCTGGGTGCCGGGGTCCTGACCCGGTCATCCCACTACTGGGCTAAAGCTAATCAAGCTACCAGGATGATTGACTAGAAACTCAGCCACCTTGAAGCTGGTCAGCAGAGCTGAGTTCAGCGGTTGGGATGTAAACACAGAGTAATCCCGAAGTGAATTGCAGACTGTCTTTTTGAAATTGAGCACCACCAGGCCCAAGTGGGCAAGGCGGTTCCACAGCAGAAAGTAAGTTGACTGAAGAATTGAGACAAGCAGATTCCCATGTCGGTTTGAGCATTGAAGAAAGAGACAAAAGAACTCGATCGTCAGGCGGCCAATCACGGATGTCCAGAGAGCCAAGTGGCGGATCCGAAGCAAAGAGATCTCCAGTAGACCGACGGACGGTGACTCCGGGCTCAACCAGGCCCCTGTCACCACCGCCCACGGCAACCAGAGATGCCGTAGCACTGGCCAGTAGAGAACAGCAGAGCATCGAGGACATCAACGCACACCGGAGAAAACTCGGCGGCGCCCGCGGACGGTACATCGGAGCTGCTAGTGGCGATGCCCCCCTGTCAGAGTCATGCTCAAGAGTGCCGAAGGAGTCAAAAGCCACTTGCTGCCCGCCGTCAGAGTCATTGTCAGAGCTTTGGTCGTTGTCAGAGATTTCAGAGCCAATGTCAGAAGCCTCAATCGTCATGCCAGCAAACAGCGGAGCCGGTGCAGAGTCGCCAAGCTGGAGCGATGGGACAGAACCAGGCAAGCCGAGAGAGCCAGGGACAGCCACTGGTGGGTCATGAGCCGTAGGCACACCACCAGCCACGAGTGCAGAGGGATCCCGAACCGCAGGCGGTGGCGGAATCGAACCCCGTGCACCCGAGTGGAATGTGGCTAGAGGAAAGTGAGCCACGCCGTCATCGTCAGCCGCCGCATCCTGAGCGGAAGCCGCCGCATCCCGAAAGTGCCGCAGAGACGTGGGCTCAGCCGTCACAAAAGAATGCGCCGACAGCTCGCACACCTCCGGGCGACCCTCCATCGTGCAGAGCGACTCGAAGGCGTGCTCATCCCCCGCGTCATAGAAACGCTGGAAACGAACAGCCAAGCAGTCAGTCTCGTAGTCTTCAACCGCACTACAATAGTGGGCAGAGTGACGACCGCCGTTGGGGCATTCAGCATGCCAGTGCTTCAAACCACTTTGTGCACACACCGCATTCTGGCAGTGGGGCACGAAGGCACCACTCTTCTTGTCAAACGAGACATGAGGAGCGGTGCCAAGCGGTTTAACACCGGCACGATGAAGCTTGGCAGCAGAGCGGGTAAGGTGCTTGCCCGCAGGCGGAGGCCCTTCCCGCTTCTGCCGCTTCAGGTCACGAATGTCCTGTTGCATGCGCTCCAGCTGCTTCTGCAGGCCGGACAACGCCGCAGCCAGGTCAGACGCGCCATCGCCGAATGACAGAGCAGAGACAGGGGCGTCAGAGACTTTCAGGCCGTGGCGGAACTGCTCCCGCACACGAGCCTGAATAGTCAGGAGAGACACGCCCTGCCGCTGGTCAGCTCGAGCCAGAGAGTTAGCCAAATCACGGTATAGCCACGAATCGCCGAGAGCCTTCAGAAACTGCCGCTTCACCGCGTCCTCTGGCAAGTTGTGGGAACGCTGAACGTCCCTCAACAGGCCATTGAACTCGCGGATGCCACGGTCAGGATCTTTGCTGCTGGGGATTCGGACCGCCAGCAGCAACTCAAAAGAGTCAAAGGGTTCCGAACGCTCCTGGAGCATGCGCACCACCTCAAGGGCAGCGCGCTTGCCATCTCCAGGAACGGCGGACCCAGAGGCCTCAAGCCAGTCACGGGCAGGCGAGCCAGGGCGAGCCAGAAATGTCAGAGCCGAGAGCAATAATTCATTTGCCTCATGCCTAGCCTCAACTGCCATGTCAGTCAAGTCAAACAGGGGAGCAAACGCCGATGACTGAAGCACAAACTGCGCGCGCAACTCATGCATCAATTGTGAAAAAATGTCCACAGCATCTGCCTCTGTCCCTGCAAAGCGCTCTGATTTGTCCCCAAGGATTTTAGTGGCAACGGTTTTGGCAACCTTCCTGTCGAAATTCTCACGAGCCAACTGTTTACATTTGTCGAAAACTTCCCTCGCAGCTGCTGTGGTCGGAGCTGGCAGCTGCGGCGTGTGTGGTGTTGCAGCGTGCTGCGCACCAACGTCATCAAAGATCGTCTCTAATCTACGGACGCGAGACCGCGTCACTCTATTCGTTGTGGTAACCATGATGGAGAGACAGGGGAGAAGGTTGAGCTAAACAGGGAGATGGTGTAAGAACGCTTACAGCGGCCAGATAGTTTGTAGAAGCCTCAGTTGCACCGATCAAAATTCACAGGTCGTGAGCGGAACCATGAGAGCGGCCAAAATTAGTTACGTGTGGAACGACCTCGCCGGAGCCAGCGGCGCACGAAACAGATTAACTCTCGCTGCGACGATGCTTCCGCAAAATAAAATAATCCGTCACTAACTGATCTCCTGCGCAGCGAAGGCGAGCACAATGCGTGCCGCCATCACTGCCAAGTCAAAAGGCCATACTGAAAGAGTAATCCACCACCGCCCAAGTGGGCGCTCAACCCCTCCTACGTCCTACTTAGCCGAACATGGCAACAGCAAGGCGCTGTGCCATCATCAGAATCACCGGAAAGCCGGTGCGGCCTATAACCTGCGAGGAAGACAGATACGCTGTCCGGCTAAGCTCGCTAGGAGACAAACTGATCCTCCTATAACTTGTGTCTGGCCGAAGCTTTATGCTCTCGGAAACCCAGACAGTGAAACGATGACTGTACTACTGTACTGTACTACTGTACAGTACAGTGCTAGGATGTCACGGACACGAGACGGAAGCAGGGTCAGGCTAGGGGCTAGTCAGAGCCCATAATAACTAAGCCTAAACCCGAAGTCCAGCACATCATGCCTTTTAAACCTCGCAAAAAGCACCCAGGGTCCATCCTGGGTCGCGTCCCTGCAACCCCAATCTTCGTCCATGCCTTCTTATAAAGGCGAGCAGATGGCGAATTCCACAACGTAACCTCCGATTACCGATTTGCCGAAATTTCCATTGAAAAAAAAAAGGACGGTTTAATTATTTCATGAGAGACAATTCTGAACAAAGGTGTCCTCAAGATTTATGAAGCATTGTCACTGAAGGTTCTATCGAAAAATTGTCTGCAGAGGTATTCGTAGGAAGCGGTTAATATGCCCGAGAATGCAAAACCACATCGGCGACCACTGCTCGGTAGAGGGTGCCACTCAAAATCGCACCCCAGTCCTAACTAGGCCCCGCTCTTGTGGAGAAGGCTGCTGGACGATTTTTGAGTCTGGCAGGGTTCCGGTGACCCACTCCTTGGGAGTAGTGTGCCACCCGTTCCCCGACCGTATCAAAGTTTCGCCCAAAGGGGTGAGGAAGCACCGACATAGAAGACGTGCATCAAGACGTGTCGAACCAATCGACGTTACGATAGATAATCCCTTATTGATGTTGTGGTTGAAAGCATCCAGTCTCACCTCTCACGCCCGATCGGCAAGTGAATCCACCATTTTCATGATCTCTGCCCTCAGCACAATCATGCCCCGATCAAATCTGCGCCCGATCGGAGCTCTTGTGAAGGAGAGGGCGATATTTTCAAGATGGTCAGAATTCAATGGACCCACGCCTGAGAAGTGCGCCACCTGTTCCCTGACAATCATTGAAAATGTTACACCTGGAGGGGCGACGAAGCACCTCCCTTAGCGACAAACGTGCGACGGGAGTCATCACCGCAAAACAAACCCGCAGATTTTAAGATCCTAAATCTCAAGATACCAGACCCCCACAAATTTTAATGCCCAAAATACTGCATTCCATTTCTTCTTAAAATTACAAATATGCCTAAGAGGCATTCCTACTTAAATTATCAGCAGACGTGCATAGGGGGGTAATCATATTTTACAGAAATAATAATTCCAGAATCCAAGACCCGAAAATCCGAGATCTAGACTCCAAATTTTCGAAATCCAAAAAGGAGATGTCGGTGGCAAAGATATCCCTGCTTGGTTGACAGCAAACGTAAACAGATAGCGGGAAGCCATTACTACACAAACCCCTGCATTTCGAGATTAAAAAGATAAACCAAAATTTTCGAATTGGATGACCCAAAAACTGCATTTTCTTTACAGCAATTACAAATCACGCTAAGCGGCATTCCTCGAAGTTCAAACACAGCATGTTAGACTATCAACCGTCCATAACTATAATGCAACGACAACCAAACATCATGTCAATTCTGCCGGATCGGGAGGGGTAATAAAGAAATTTACCTCGCGGCAAAAACGCCCATCCGAGGGTCATTACTGTGAGTGACCCAACTTTCCAAGGCCTTACATTTCGAGATTCTAAATTCCAACAGGGAAAAGAAAAATCGTTCGCATACTGCCATATTTGTATAGCAATTCCAAATCAATTGCCCATGACGGAAAGCTATATATCCCAAATTGATCAAGTGCAGGGTCCCATATGCATGAACACATCAAATCCAAAACTGTGGAAGGTGACGAAACGCCCCCTATCGAGCATCCCCATACGGCCCGGCGTTCCGGCCGAAATCGAGGAATCTCCTAAACTGTCCCAGAAACTTTGATTTGCCTGCGAGTATATGAAACCATCGATTGCAACCACTGTGAATCCCAAGCCATTATACCCAATCAGAGTCCGTTCAACTGGGGCTCAGCTAAATATCTGCCATCGGCGACTGCCACAAACTGAGTTAAAATAGTAAATCGTTGTAGTCGTGAAAGAACATCATTTCCCAAATTTTGCCTCCCCAACATACACACGTTTTTGCATGGAGGTTGCCCCCCACGCCCCCAACATCTTAAGACCTTAGTGGCGAATTTCTAAGCACGAAAAATGGGGAAGCCAAGCTGACCTTCTCCTTCTCGTGGGTGTCGTTCGCCGGGGGAACGCCGTCCGGCATATCAAAGCCCTACGAACGCTTATGCGATGTATAAATATATTTCGACCCCATTCTTTATTTGTCGTGCGTACAAGGTTATATCAAATTGCGTAGGCGTCATGTCAATATGCCAAGAATTCGCGGAGCTTTCTATGGCCGACTATAATCAAGAAAATTCTCCTAAACGTAAGCTTAAAAATGTAGGTGCTTCCTCTCCAGTGGAGGTAAGTGACACTATTGGGAGCGAGAAAGAAGAATGGCAGCGAATCTCGAGAAAGAATAGTAAAAAAGTGCATTACAAAAGGGCGTACGATGAGGTACCCGTAGAAATGGGAACGACGAGCGTACGCTTACCACCTTGGAGATTAGCGGAGAGCGGATCTGCAGGACCCAGCGGCGTTTCACCACGAGGTGGCGCAGGTCCAAGCGAAAGTGATAGTTCAACCCTCATGCAAACGGAAGATAGTGATAGCGATAGCGACGTTAAATTCTTATTTGACACTGGTGACGAACAAAAGGGAACAAGTGCTGCAACGCAAGTAAACAAAACCGCCGAAAACGAAGACACGGAGGATCGGGAACAAAATGACAACGGAATATTCGTAGAGGGACAAACCATCTCGGCGGAGCTTGCGAACGACGCGGGGCGCGTCGGTGAGCTCGGCGTTACAGATGATGATTCTGGCGACTCAACCTACGTTCCCACCGATACTGAATCTATGTCCGAAACCGAAGAAAAGGTACTTAGGAATAACGATGACTATAATATACTTGCAGAGAAACACACTGTTTCGGAAATTGAAATTTTTGAAGACCCGTCGAAAGCGGCAAAACATCTTTATAAAGAGGGATACGTACTCTTAAAATTTATGGATGAGAAAAAGGTTTCTGCCGCTCTTAAAGAATTCAAACGCACTCTGTGCGAAGATCTCCCCGAATTTAAACCAAATATTTGTGAGACAGACAATAATTGGGAGTACGGCTGCACCGGTTTTGGCGCGGTAAACACCGCTAGCAGCTTTCATAATCGCTTCGTGCGTTCAATTCGTCTGCGCGCGCATCCTGTTGTTGCGAAGGTGCTAGATAAGTACCGAAACATAACCGAGCACCCCAAAGCACAAGATGTAAGACTGCAACAGCTTTTTGGCCGTATGAGCGTGCGGGTTCGCTCTCCCACGTCCGAAGACTGGCATCAAGACAACGCTAAAACTTCGCAATACGGGGATGGTGACTACCGCAATGCAAAGTTGAGTGAACCATTGCCCGATGTAACTTTCGGTGGATGGATCGCTTTTAACCAAGGCAAAGATCCGGAAACCCAAACGTCCGTGCCGCAAAGCGCCTCTTTATATTCAAACAGTCACGGTTACGTCACGCCAACAAAAGCAAAAAGTCAGGGTAAAAACATGGGCTTTGGTAGACTATCATACGACGACATGACGTCTCTTATCGAAGACAGGGGTGGTACGAAGAATCCAACACTTAAAACGCTCGTGCACACTCCTCCGGGTACGATTTTTCTCATGCATCAGACTATTGTGCACGAAGTGAGGGCCGTAAAACCGTCGGAACCGATGTTTCGCCTATACCTGCAGTTTCGACTGACAAGCGACGACACGGATCTCCTTGAGTTTGGTCCAAAGATTTCGCCGGATACCGTGAGTCACGCGCAGGACGGGGATGGACGCGTCCAAAATGTGGACGACGTTTGCGAAAATATGCGTGTGCCGAAATTGCCGTCCGACCAGATGCCGATTATGTATAATCGAAAGGGCATAGATATGGACGTCCAAAAACCTAAGTTGCTCGCGTGGTTTAATACATACGTACGTAATGAAATGCGCGTCGTGGAAAATGTTTACGTCAAAACCGGCATACCGAAGCCGCTACCTAATAACATACACGAGGATATCCTGGACACAAACCGCTACTTTGTCATGCCACTGCATGCACCAAGTCTATCGGAAATTCGCCAATACTCAGGTATGCGGCGTCTTAATATAAAATGGGCCGATCTGTTTCCTAAATACAACAAGATTGAGAAGGACATACTGAAACCGAGCACCGACAACTTTAAACTCCAGCTCGCAGACATAGAGCCTTTGCTCGAAACGTTGGAAAATCGAGAAAACGACGTTCATACTGCGGGCGTACCAGGTGCACCGAATGCATCGAGTGTGGACGCATCGGGTTCGGGAACATTGAGCGCGGGCGCGCCGGGCGCATCTAGCGCGGGCTTGTAGAGGTAGAGACGTAGACTGCGGCAAATTCGTAAGCTATCGTAATTAACAGCGTTTCCTTGGTTGGATTTCGCCCGTGTTTTTAAAGCGGAGCATGAACAAAGCCGGGGAAAGTAATTACTCTCTATGACGTTGTTCAAGTCACCAGTGGTGTGATCGGAACAACAAACTCGTTGCGAAACGTACGCCTCTTCTTACGACGATCTAACCTTAGGTCGTAGCCTGTATATGAGCGTGCGTCCGAGTGACGCCAACTCCGCTTGCTGCGCCACCTGATCGTGCACGACGCCGTCCACGATGGGCACCAAGCAGCGCGCGCGCGTCCCGCACACCCGCAAACGTTCTGCGTCGGTGAGTGCTCGCGTAGAGAAATAAAAATTTGACGTGGCGCCGGAGAACATCGAGGAGCTTTTGGCTGACCCGCTCACACGTTCAATCACGTAACCCACCGCATCACATACGCGAGCCAGGACCCAGGCGTCGCAGATTCCATATTCGTAATATTCGTGCGCTTGCCGCTGTGTGTGCGATGTTACACGTTGCATCGCGACGGTTTCTGCTATTTCCAGCAACTCTGCCCGTCTGTGGGCGCCAGGAATATGTGTGAGGCTGTTTATCATGGACTCCAGCGTAAAAAATTTGGCCTGGTTTCCTTTGTCTCTGTGTTTTTTACGCGCCATGCTGCGAAATGTGAGCTGTGAGATAGCTGTCAGGATGCGAGTGAGAGCGGTGTACTTTACCGCGGCTTTACGGACGTCTGGCCCTATCTAAGATGCATCAAAAGAAAGCATAGACAAGGTGTATATATCGATTTTTTGTACGATGGATTAAGATACGCCAGTGCATGAGTAGACCAATTGCATATTACCTTCTTGTATAACCTCCGTACCCTTAAAAATACGCGGGCTTACTCGTCTCCCTATAAGGCCTTGTACCTTAAACGTCGGAGGAGCCAAGCATGTTGATCACAATATTAAATTAATACCGGTGGATTAAACCGATAGCGATAGGTGGGCAAATGGACTACCGCCGTATGATAAGGTCGTAACAGAGATATTGCTACCCAATCGTTAAAAAGAGATCTTTCAAAAGTACGGGGATATACTATTGAGAGAAAACGTGTTGTGGGATGACGTCGTCACTAACATACATAAACACGCGAAAGCGAGTGCTTGAACGTGGTATTCCGGTTCGAATAGGTTCTCAGCCCGCGGTGAAACAGATGTTTTGATCGACATTGCTTTCGGTATTGATGTTTTTGACGGATGTTATGTATATTTTATACATCTCACCGTAAACAAGAGCTATGGTCGGACTCGTACTGCGCAGCGCGTATTTCACCGTCGAAGTATGATTCATTGCGCGCAAGAGTTGCACGCGTTTTTGCGAGCGTACTAAATGCGAGATTTTGTCGTGTCCTGCGAGGCCCTTCGCGTCGTGCTTCACCACTGTCACGCTCAAGTGCTCCGCTCCAGACCGCGTGGGCCCGCGCGCAAACCCGGCCGTGGATGTAGTTACGAGGACGACGACGATCAGGCGGACGTTTGCGTGCACGCGGCGGAGGTGCTGTCGCGAGCGCTGCGCCTGGATGACGGACCGGCGTCTTGTTACCGTATGTACGACTTTGGGAACATAAACTTCGCCACCGCTCGTTCGTGCGGCGGGTTCGTAAGCTGGGAGCCGGCGACGTCAAACATGAATATTGCCAACGACATATTTTACCCCTTGATGTCGTCGTCCATCGAGCGCTACCGATTTTGCAGTGCCGTGAAAGCGCATCTGGCGCGACCCGCGATCGCAGCCAATCTGCACTCCCTTTACCTGGTCAACGTGCCGCTGCACAACGCGGACATCACGATGCTCATGCTCGAACTTCACAACTGCAAAAACATCGCGACTTTGGTGGTGGACGGAACCACGTCGTTCGAAAACGCGTACTGCACTCACGCCTCCACCTTTGTGCCGGAACAGCCTATGTACTCGCTGCGTACTTTCGTCGCGTGCTACTCCAGGTTTGTGTCGTGGCGAGAGTCGTACGTACTTTGCAACGCGCGGGCGTTGACCACGCTGTACCTTCACAAGGCGGATCTCAGAGGCGCGTACGTGACCGACTCTGAGCTCTCTGGCGCTCTCCGCGTCGTTCACCTTCACGAAGTGCTCGCCGGTGTCGGTTTTTGGGCTGCGCTAGCTCGCACATCCACCATAGTGGTGTGCTGGTTAGATAAATGCCTGGAACATCTTGGTCCTAAAGAGCTTTTCGATGAGGTGTTACCGATTTGGAAAAATACGACGCGCCCAAACCTAAAGACTATGACGGTCGACGTGTACTTTTCGTCGCTGCGCAACAACGCCCTGCGTCATTACGTTGGTGAGAACGACGAGTTTTTGGACGGAGCGATCTGCGAACAGTTTTTATCGGCATTCCAACCGTCCATCGCAAGCAGCGTGTTCGAAATGCGTTTGCGCATGCATGCAGGCGAGTACGCGAGAGTGACTCAGTACACGTTTCACTCGCTGGGTGACCGATTTAAGCTAGCAACGTCGCACGCCATCCCCGACGTGCTCCGCAGACTGCAGACTGCGAATGAGGACGCGGATGAGCACATCTCCACCGGCGCAGGTTAGCTGTGCCGGTCAGGTTTTCGTGGTGCAACCTGTGGCGCCGATACGGTACCGTGTTCGCACGTTCCCACCACGCGACGTGTTCGCATCTCGTATACAGGGCTAGTATTGCGAGTGTCCAAGTACGTTAGACTAGTATCGCTGGTCTTATTTTGCAAAGTCTCTCTGGATGTGCAATCAAGTGGCATTTTCCCGAGATTTAGAAATCCTCTTTTTGTATCTATAGATAATGAAATTAACGCTACAGCGCAACAATTACTTATCAATCTTGACACAAAGAATGTAATGCCCGAACACAAAGGGTTTCAAAAATCAGACATCCCGGCATGTCAACACGTACAATGTTTGCATCAGTAGCTTCTTCGTGGTTGCGATGGTCATGGCGGTCGCCCACTCGTATCTGGTCGTGAAATAATCGGGGCGCACGATTCGAAATTTGGCATCAAACGCGTTTTTTTGCATGATAACGCACACGGGCGCCATACCGTGAAAAAAGCGATTGGTGAGCACGGCCAGCTTGCGTAACGTAACGGTCTGCACGTTCAGGATGATGATGTTCGGCGCGCGCGCAACAAAGGTTGCGCACAGCCGTTGCAGATACGACAGAGACAGTGCTGCATCAATCTGTAGGTACACGACCCGCGATGTTGCGACATTGCTGTACTGCATCAAAAAATTATCGTGTAACTTACGCCATTGAGGCGACGCGTTTGGCGCGGTGTGCATGACGCGTGAGTGCATGCCGTCCGCGCGAGATTCGTACGCAGCGTGCGTGAGTCGGTATAAGCGGGCGCTGAATTGATTATTGAAGCGTGTGTAGGTTGTAATCCCGTAACCACGCGTGGCAATACCGTAAATGTTCAGAGGACTGTTGACGTCGAAGAATACGCCGTCGGTGACATTAATGTCTTTCAGGATTCGCGACACGATATCCCAAGTTGCGCGATCGTTCGTTTTACTCTTCTCGGTCATAATGTAACCTGGGATCCGCGCCGACGTTGCGAAAAATTAGCAGCGCGACTTCACATCAACAACGACGCAAGCGGAGTTTGCCCTTGAAGATTTTTACCTCTTCGACGTAAAGCAACCAGCAGATCGTACTCGGCAGTCGTGCACTGTCCCAGTACGTACGGTAAACAGACGTGCACGTATTTCATGTTGCGCAGATTAATTGGATAACATCCGCTTATTTCAACAGCTAGGTCGTCGTCCGGTTGTACACGCATCGTAGATTTGGTTTTCCACGAACCAATAAACTTGTGCCGCGCCAATATTTCGTCGTCGTACGGTTTCATGTTATCCAAAGTGTACGCCGAGTACCCCACAGTGTACTGCGGCAGAATGCGCACTCTGTCGAGCTTGTATACGTTCAAAAGGTCTTTATAATTTAGGATGATGTCGGTCCAAATACCTGGCCCCGTGCTATCCAATATGTTGGTGTTCACATCTGGTACGCGGTTGTGAGCGTTGATGTGATTGCACACGGAGCGAAGCACCGGGTGCTCGGGTGTCGCGGCGAAAAACCATTGCGATAGTTGCGCTTGTTTTGAGTACGTACGCTTGTGCGCGGTATGGTAATCGTCAAAGATGTTTTCGTAACCTACCACAAACGTGTCTGTTGCCAAAATTACCTCTTCCAGTGGTTTCATGCATGTTGTGTCCACGTCCACGTACACGCCCCCGCGGTGCATCACTATCAGGTACCTAAAAAAATCGGAGCGTTGAATCGGGTTCGGTAAGGCGCGATACGTTTGATAGTAATCGGGCATTTCGTGTTTCACGATAAAGTCGCAATCCTCGTTTGTGTAGAATTGGTACGACCATGAAGGGTTCCGTGTTTGCCACGACAGGATCTCCGCCTTGAACGGTAGAGCGTGCAGCGTGCTGGCGTGGGTTTGATGTATTATTTTCGGGATGATGGCTGTTGTGCCATACTGAACCGTGCCTTCGTACGACGTCAGCCAAGACGGCGAGGCATCGTGCACGATCGCGACACGCGCGAATGTGAATAGCGCGGCCATAAGAATGCTAGCCAGCAGCGCCTTCCTTTGAGTCGTCCATACGATCGGCATGATTCGAGCACAATTGCCAGTTGTGAAAGTACTCATTTTTTACGTGCACGAGAGAGCGTTTTCTTTTACGTCAGAAACAATATGTTCGAAGCGGCGCGAAACGGGTGCCAAACTAAGATCACGACCAACACCTTCGCGATCCAGCAGATGAGACGACGATGACAGCGGTAAACAGGCGTTTTAGACGTTTCTTTATGCCTGATTCGATGCTTTGAATTGCACCGCCGACACGACGCGGGCTCGCCCGTTCCGGTCGTTCGAAACGGTGCGGTATGTTGCACGCGCTTCAGAACCTAATTCGAGTGCTGCGATGCTTGCTGTACGCGCACGCACGAACGGAAGTGACGTCCAGCCCCTTTCGAATGAGCACGCGCTCCGTAACGCGCGTCGCCGAGCGCATGCTGAACGATCGGGCGGGCGACGCGTGGTTTTCTGCACGCGACAGCGCAGCGGTTGCGCGGTGGCTGTGCGAACGCGAATGCGCGTCGGAACCGATGCGATGGCTCGAACGGGAGATGAACGCGGAATTCACGTCCGGTCGTGCGGCCCTTGTGATGCATGAGGTGCTGCACGCGCTTGGAACGCTGCGCGCTGCGCTGAGCCAAATTTCCGACCACGAGGATCGTGCGCTGTCGGAGGCGCAGGCGGTGCTACACGCGGAGGAGGTGGACGAGTTTCTGGTGTGGCACGAGGTGCCGTGGACGCACGACGCGTAATTAGCCGCCGTGAGCCCCGACTCGACGGGCGTAAGCACGCGTCGTCCGGAATTGTATGCTGACACGTCCGAAATGACGACGCGCGTGTACGAGCTCAGCACGCTCATGCTGGCGTGCATAGACGGGGCGGTCGGCGTGCGCGCGGACGTGAGGAGCAAGTTGCGCGTGTACGCGGAGCAGTTCTACGATTTTATGCGGGGCTGTAACATGGCTACGCGTTTGCGGTTACTGGAAGCGGCGGAGCGGCACCTGCTGTCCAGCATGGGGCTGGCGCTGTCGGCCGAGTCGAACATGCTGGAATTTGTGGGGGACTGTTTCGAGCCCACCCACATCAAACATTCCGAGGACTGCGTCCGGAGAGAGGTGACGCAGACGATCCTGGCGGCCTTCTGCGCGCAGATAGGCATGAACGCGCTTCGCGCGCTGGTCGAGGAGTACGGCTGCGCGCATTGCGCAACCTCCGAAGTGTGCGTCGCCCTGGTGCACATCTACGATCTGAGCTACACCGAGCTCCGGTCGGTGCGCGACCTCCTAGGCTCGAGGCACGCGGTGTACGGCAAACTCTTGCCCGTGATCGCGATGAACCCCAAGCTCACCTGCGCCGACAAGCTCGACCTGAACAAGCGTTTCCGACACGAGGACTACGGCGACGTTCCGTACGCGTGCAGGCTGATAGGCCAGTACGTCACCGAGCCCTCGGCGATAGCGAGCATGTGCCGTCATTTCAACACGAACAGACGTATCTGCAATCAGATCGTGGTGGCGCACGTCAACTGCGTCAAGTTGACGTACGACACCACCATGTCCCTGTGGCACGCGCTGGGCGTCGTCAACGAGGACACGCGAAAGCAGCTCGTGGTGGAATGCCTGCGCGTGTGCGACCTGAGCAAGGCGCAGACGCGAGCGGTGCGCAAGCTGTGTCGCTGATGCGCGATTACGCAGTATTAGCATAAAAGATACAAAGCTTTAACAAGGGGGATTTTTGCTAATCTAGCCATGTTCAAACAGCTTAATCATCGGTTACTTCGATGTCCGAGGTTTTTGGTTTAACTACTTCGTCCAGCACTTTGTATTCATTGGAGCACGCGTAGTCGGTATTTACCAAGCTCGTCGTCGTCGTCTGGGTGTACTATTTCACAATTCAAAAATGTTGCGGCGGATTGAATGGCAATCAAAAAAGCACGTTGTTGTTGCGACCTAATCGATGACTTCCGAAGTTCCGATGCGTGTGTTTCGATGTGTGGCATTTCGAACTCGGACAACACCTGGTTTATAAGTGTCACGAAATTATTTTTCGCCGATTCGTCCAAATCCGCTCGAAGTGTTGCGATGGTACATAAAGCTTGTACGTCACGAAGGTGCAATACGGCCGAATCGGGCCAGTCATCCAAAAACGACAAGATAAACTTTTGTAGGTGTTCAACTTGCTCGTCATTCGGCGGCACTCTCGACCGCAACCCAAATGTTCCCAATTGTTCGTGAAATACGAGAATTTGCAATAGAAGGTTTTCGGTAACGGGAACTACATTAAAAAACTGTAGTGCTTCTTTAAATCCTAGATTCAACTCAATTTGCTTTTTACAAGTATACAACGTTTCGTTATTGACGACAAGGTCACGAAACATACGTATCGTTTTATTAGAATTTTCAACATCAACAAAAGTCCAACTACCGATGCCTTTGGTCAAACACTCGAGGAGGTCAAAATCGAAGTCGTCAAGCTTTACAAAGAGCGTGGCGTATTTAACGAACACTTCATTCTTAGAATTTTGGAATACGCCGTAAATGTATTCGAGTATCTCTATATCGACTTTTTCCTCGCATGCGGGCAGAGCCAACGTGCGAAAGAATCGATGAAGTAATTCGGTTCCGCCTGGTTCCTGTGCGTTGGTCCGTATGCGATCGGTTACTTTCTTGAGAGTATCAAAAGAGTACGGATATTCGAAGTCATATTCAGTATGACCACGCGGGTAACCGAAAACGATGCGCAAAAACAATTGCCACGCACCCCGGTGGAAGACTTTGCGTATACCTTCATTTTCAAATTTAATTTTTATGTACTCATCTAGAAATAATGTAATACGGTCGTTCACCATATGTAAGGCACCCTCGTCAATACGTAGCCAGCCCTCCCAGCCTTCTTGCATCACTGGTGAGGTGGTCGGTATCACTTCTTTCTTAACCAACTCGTCGTACATAGGGGACATTAAGTCGTTGAGGGTTTCGCATAATTTAACACAGATGTCAACTTCATTATTCATGATACATTGCGTGTGCTTCTCGTATTCATCATCCACACAAAATTTTAATTTTTCGAGATCATAATAAATTATATCTGTACAATCGTGATTGTATGCCTCATCAAAAGCGTGTGACACCAATCTGGTTTGGCATCGATCAGGATTGGGTAATTTACCGAGTATAACATCAAGCGGTATTTCTTTGTCATCCAACTTCGGCATTAAATTTACACTCATTTTTACTGTTGCTTTTCTCGTGTTTGCGGTTCGCACATGTCTACATATATATACTTTCGAGTATCGCACCTTTGCAAACAAGTTGACGCTGCCAGAATGGTTTTGTAGGATTACAGATGGAGCGGAAATGTTGTCTACCGCGTTGGCATGAACTGCCGAGTACTGGTCAAATTGATCTCCAATAGCTTTCTGTATTGGAACAGAAGCTTCCGGCGGAATAGCGATTGCCAAGTCAGGACATCTCTACGTTGCGCGCGCCTCTGTCAGGTTCAAGCTGTTTGTGATCGTGTAGAACCATAGCAACGTGTCCACCCGTGACATGCTGCGGTGATGGAAAAGACAAAACAGTATTGTAGTATTTATACTTTGGAACCACCTTAATACGCATGCCCACGGTCGAGATAAAAACGCGTGCTCGCAACCGCGGATTTCTTTTTTGGGTGATTCCGCTTGCGCGTCCGCATGGCATGACTGCCAAAAAATTGGTATACGGTAAAAAATATATTTTTTGTAGGATTTTGAGATTGGTATACAATACATGATCCCTGTTTAGTCAGGGATTAAGTACTGTATATACAAAGGGTAATCGTTTTTTCTTACAAACCGACATATAATCTTGCTAACACTTGAGTACATTAAAAATGAAGGTGTATACTCAAAAACTATGGAGGTGGACGATTCCAGTGCAAACGCTCGTGTGCGTTATAATACGCGGTGACCGCCAACTTTATGTTCTCATGATATCTGCAGCAGCACGAGATGGTGTGCTTTCGGGTAAGCCGCCGCACCCGCTTCGGTTTGCGCTGCTCGAAAAACCACACATCTCTACGTTGCGCACGCCTCTGTCAGTTCAAGCCGTTTGCGATCGTGTAAAACCATAGCAACGTGTCCACCCGTGACATGCCGTTGTCCAGGTTTGCGTCATCCGTGCTATCATTCTGGAACGATTGCAGGTGAACGTCCACGTCCTGCAGCGTCAACGCGTGAAACGCGTGCACGTAATTCCGCCATTTTTTAATAAGTGCAGAGGGATAAGTCGCTGACATGGCGCGATCCGTTAGGTTGGACTTGACGTACTTCGCCCAGTCGGGGTCGTAGTAGTTGTTCGTCACGCCCGGTATCAGCGGCAGCAGGTTGATCGCCACCCAGCACGCGTACCTCTGCGGTCTTTCGTTCGGTTCGCATGTCCAGAAAAGCGCGCTGGACCAGTAGAGATCGTAAAGCTGGACCAGAAGGCCGATCTCGGAGTAGCTCGTGACCCTGCCGAAGCGGTACTCGGGTCCGTGGCCCACCTCCGGCACGTACCACCGATAGGACTGCCACCCGCGCCGATCGGTTCCGCGTAGCAGACGTGCCCACAGCTGCAGCGGCTCGTCCTGAAGCAACTGGCCGAGAAGCTCCACGCCGTAGTAGCCCACGTGCCCCTCGACGGTAGCCTCCTGATTCCGCAGTTTCGTGTCGTCCGAATTGAGCGCGCCGGCCCACGATGCCCGATCGTACATGTCCTTGTGCCTCGCCTGCGGAAAATAAGCGTCGTGCACGTCGTAGTTGGCGATTTCCTTAACCACCGTGAGGAGCTTGTCCTTCACCGTTACGCAAGCGACGTTTGGCGCCAGGCAGCTCGGTCCGATCATAAGGCTCGCGAGGAAGTCCGGATGCCCGTACGCGTAGACCGCGGCGGCCGCCACGTAGTACCCGAAATGATAGTGGTGGTCGCTGTAGTGCTTGTGACCATACATTCCCGCGATGTCGTTGTTCACCACTTCTTCGAAAGTGTGGTTTTTATTGTCTCTCCAGTCGTTACGCCCATTGTTACCTTCCTGCCCGTAGTTGCCGTCCATGATGATCCCCCCCCACGCGGTGTCATCGTATCGCAGCCCCCCTTGAAAGCCGCAACCGTGCGAGCAGTACTGCAAGCATTTGTCGTAGTGCGCGCACGCGTCGTTGCTGCTTCCGCCGTTCTCGTAATAGTATGGGTAGGACCCGTCCAGAAAACGCAGCAGCAGCATCCGCAAGGCATCCGCTAATTGCTGGCGCTCTACGTCGCTACCGCATCCCAGCGCTTCTGCAGTGTGAAGCACGCGCGCCATACGATGGGTCTCTTTGGCGTTCATGTAGATATTCGTACTTATTGGTCGGAAGTTTTTATCCTTCGCAAACGCTGTGCAAATCACATATTTCTGCGCGTGCGTTAAAGCGTGCACAGTGGTGTTGGGCGAAGGCACGGGGGTCTCCACCGCGAGCATGCGCCACACCGACGCGTTGGTGAAGTACAACCGAGCGTCGTGCCCGCCGCGCACGAACCCCTGCGTCGGAGAGAGTCGCCGCGTGACGCCATCGCAGATTTTCGGATCTAGCGGATTGGTGAAGCACGAGTAGCTGCGATCGTAATCGTAAAGCGCAATCTCCGGGAAGCGACCGGATGCCCAGGCCGTTTTGTGGTGGTGCATCGCGCCCAGTAAAAGCTTTCTGGTTTCATCGACGACGCTAGGTTGGCTCGTATCGTTGGTCGGTCTAGTGTGATACCGTTGCACAAAATGCTCGTGCGTGGCGTCCACTCCCCAGTCCGCGCCCACCACATAGTGCGCTCCGTGATCGAGCAGGATCCGCGCGGATTCCGCATCGGTGTAGTAACCGAGTCGTAGGACCGCCGTTTCGGTGGCGGTCGCCGTCACATTGGCGTAGCATTGCGCCGGGCAGCAGTTGCAGCAGGCCTGTATCATGGGGTCGCTCGTAATCGCAGTGACGCACTGCTTGCCATCGATGGCCTCACCCGCCGTGTACGTCTCCGCCGTCGTGCTGCAGTGTATGCTGTGCGCGCTGTTGAAGTGATGCACGAGGTAGCCGTACCGTGCGAAGGTGGTTTGGTCGCCGCGATAGTACGAACCGTTAGCGTCGGACCACATGATCACGTCAGACGCGTAAGGTTCTTGCTCGTTATCGATAAGATCGCAGGCCGCGGACGCGTCGTTCCCGCGGTTCGCGGTGTAGTCCGAGGGGGGTGCCAGCGTTAGGTCGTAAAACAGGGGCGTGATCATCGCCGTAACGGTCGGCGGTAGCTCCAAAGTCAGAATCGGCGAGCCTCGGGTCAGTCTTAACACCGCGTCGTTCGTAAACGTTACGCTGCTGTGCAGGTCGGAGTCACCCGCCGCGGTGTCGTGCATTTTGGCAATCCGCACGCCGGCGTCGAATCTGACGCACATGTCGGGCAACTGATTTGGATAGTTGACGTTCACGAATTGATAATCCACAATGTCACCAGTATTTGTATCGTACCTAGCGCTTTTTTGCCGATTTAAAGTTTCATTAGCCAGATCGTAGTTGGAATCCTTTTGCGAGAGCGTGTAGGAGAAACAAAACCCTGTGAAATTGTTTTTATTCCAGTCGACTGTGATGCCGTTATGCATGTTTACATAAGCAGCGAGGATCGACTTCATGTCTGGAGGCGAAGCCAAACCCTTGCCACTCTCGTTTTCGAGTACGCGCACCAAGTACGGCACCGCGTGTATCAAGTTTTTAGCTACAGGTAGGAGGCTTTCCGAGGATTCTCGCAAGGCGCGACTCATAAACGAGTGCGTCGGTGTTGGTTTCCAGTCGTTGCTGTGGTTGTACCCAGGGTCAGCGACCGTTCTTGGACGACGTTTCAAATTGGCGAACCAGGTATTCCTGTGCTCGTAAGGGTTAAGCGCGTTTTGTTCAGACATTGCGGTAAAATATTTGGCGGGAGATAGTAAATTTTGCAAATTTGCACTGTTTAACATTTTGTAGTTGTGCGGAGGCGATGGTGGTGGCAGACAGGGGCAGCCTGATGGCAAAAGAACC
>LGRX02008304.1:0-12494 GCA_001247695.2 Cymbomonas tetramitiformis | reverse complement strand
ATATTTTCGAGAGTCGTATGTTGCGGTATGCGGTGAATTGTTATCACATATTTTCGGGAGTCGTCTAGCACGGCGTGCCACGATTTCCTAACGCATTTTTTCGAGAGCCGTATACTGCGGGATGCGGTGAATTGTTATCACATATTATCGGTAGTCGTCTAGCACGGCGTGGTACGAATCCCTAGCACATATTTTCAAGAGTCGTACATTGCGTAATGAATAACAAAACTTTGCACGAAAATGGGGCAAGGTCATCTCAATCACGAAAAGCATACACTAATTAAAATTACGCGTGTTCTTGAGAAAGTGTTCAAAGCTCGATGCCACCGGTTGCAACGATGCGGAGATTTAACCCCTACCACCTTGGCTACCCTTCGTCGCGCGAGCACCACTTTTCCCTTTCCCACGGCCGCCACGCCCTTGTCGTTCTTGAGTGACCGTATCGCCCGCGGCACCGGCTCCATTGCCTCTACTGTTGGGTTGTGCTTTTTTAGCGGATTTGCGACGGGGCTTCAGTTTCACGGGCGGCGGTTGTTTCCATTCACGAGTCCGCCGATCAAATGCATCTAACCATCTTTGGAGCTCCGGATCCGGCTTAAGATTCAGCAAATGAGATAACTTTGGCCTTCGCCCATCGGGCCCGGGTAATATACGAATGCAGCTAGACTTCTTCACACGCGTCATCCCGACATAAAATGCTTGAAAGCATAGGTTGAAGACATTCTTCGGCGTTTGGCTTAGATCTAATATAATTTTGTCCACGGTTTGGCCTTGGAATTTGTGAAAGGTCAAGGCGAACTCAAGATCAAGCCCATGAGTTCGATAATATATCTTACTTTTGCGGGAGGCGCGATTCACGGGGAGTTCCTCGAGACGCTTGCAGATCTTAACTGGAAGTACGATACTGCGCGGTCGAGTGACATTCTCACGCATATTTCCCTCGCTCGCCGAGTCTCGAAGCTCGGGAGCTAATGCCGCTTGATCGGATCAGTTTGTGGAATCCAGATGCTCAATGAGAACATTGACCGCGTAAGGCGGCTCGATCCACACCTCCTCGCCAGGATTCGCATTGTTGATTTTCGCCGCATCGGTGGACCTGCTTTCATCTCGGAGAATCAGGCTGTGGAATTTGGCGGGCGTGTCAATGAAGCGGACGTGAGCCGGGTCGCTAGCTGCTCGAACCTGCGTACGAACATCAACACACCAATAATGTTCGCGGTCGCATGCAAAAACCGCGGAAGGATTCGGTATTGAAAAAAAACAAGATTTCCATGAGGTATTAAAGTAATCGGAAATACTTGTTCGGTTAATGGATAGCGCCGGATAGCTTGGAATAGACGACCAGCTGTCTCAGCCACATCAAATGATCGTTGGCCGGAAAAGACGTTTAAAGCTTGTTTGTACAACGATTTTCCCACGGGGGCTAGTTGTCCAAAATCGCCCACAGCCACCACCGCTAGTCCCCCCATTCAGCTTTGGCCTCGTTGCCGACTCGTCGGATTTCGGCACAACGATCTTGAAGATGTCCATACAAGCATGCCTCAACCATGGAGATTTCGTCGATAAGTAATATGTAGGCGGTACCGGGGCCAAGGCGCACCGCGTACTCCGCCTTCGTGGCCGGATTCATGGCCTTCAAAGGCACCGCCCTGCAAGCTTCCGTGGCGGCTTCATATCACCCAAGTTATGAATGGTCCGCGCACCTGGGATGAGAGCCGCCGCAACCCCGGACGGAGCGCAGCAAACCACGGTGCCATCATGACCGGATAAAAAATTCGCGGCGGTGCACAAGGCTTTGGCGACGTAACTCTTGCCGGTGCCCGGTCCGCCGTCCCACAAGGAAGTCATCGGTGGAGGTGGAGGAGGCTTGCTCTGCGCCTCGGCGGCCAGACATAGGGATAACCATGACAACACGGGGGTGACCGCATCACGTTGACCCGCGTTTAGATCGGTGGTGATTAAAAACGAAGCTCCGTCCAAGTCGCCTACCACCATTATGGCCAATCCGCCCCACGTATCACGCTCCTCCATAGGCATTCCTTCCACCGCCAACCTCGTCGCACAAAGCTGTTGTAAGCGGGCGAAGAGAGCGGCATCGTCGTATACGCACTTTGTAAAGGGAAGCAGTCGACATTTGAAGATGGCATGATCCGCTGGGATGGGTCCGGTGCCAAACAAAGCGTCATATACGTTAGGGCACATCTCGTGAGCAAAGGCCCCAAATTCATCGGAGGGGGTGGAAGGCATGCGGAGGCATCCAATGTTGTCCGGTGGAACGCCAAGACGGGATACCGATGAAAGAAATGTTGACACGCGAGGGTAAGGTCGTTTCGCGTCCGAAAGAATGACAAAGGGGCGTGCCGCTCGATGACGAGATGGACCGTCGCCTGTTTGTAGTCGAAGCCACCCAAGGAGGTGGTCGAAAATCTTGGCCTCAGTCTTGGATTGAAAGTCGGCGGGACAAACTCGAATGTGAGGATCGACGCCTGCTCCAATATCATGAGGCGAAGCGGTCTCGTCCGTCGCGACAGCTCGTTGTTCCGGGATGGACGCGTCCGGCTCTTGTGCCATAACTTCCGCTACACGATTAGCATCTTGTTCGGTGTAGGATGAGACCAAATCAGGACGGCTTACGCGGGTGGGTCCCGGAACATCGGTCGACGGATTGTTCACGCGGTCATCGCCGGTCGCCGGCATGGTCTCGGTGTGAATCCGCTCAAAGAAGTCGACGGAGCCCTGCACAAACTTGCGCTCCGCTTTCAACGCATCAAGCCGAGAATCCCCATCAGCGCCCCCAGCATCTTCCAACACTTGAAGGTTGCGTGTACGGATTTCCTCGATCAACGCATCCAACTCCATATCTCGGTCACGCATAGGTACTTTCTCTCCAGTAGGGTTTGCCGGGGGAACGTACGGACCTTGACCTTTCTCAGCTGCGGTTTCAAGCGTTGCCCAATCCACGACCGCTCGGGCACGCCACTGGGTCAGAATCTTTTCTTCCGCGAATTCACGTTGAGTCCAAAGGTCACATTCTCGACATACGCAAGGCGTGCCCGCATAATGAAAGGTGCATCAGGCCGGGAGGCAGCTTGGCACCAATCACAAAAAAACGTCCCAGCCGGTGGCCGGACCCTTTAGATTTTGTGCTTCGACGGCGTCGCCGGTATCCATGCAAGCCGTCCATTGGGAAATATCCCAAGGTCGGATTAACGCGAGCATATATGCGCTGTATTTCTCGGCCTTCTTCGTCCAGGTCTTGTTCCCAATAATACGTGGTCCAGGATACTTAGGGGGAGGCCCACCTGCTAAGATGGGACATTTGAACTTAGATCGGATACGCTGCACGTGGGTGTGGTGCAAGGGATGATCGGGATGAAATCGAAATAGTCCGTTCACAGGCCGTCCACGTTGAGGAGCCGGCATTTCGACAACCAAGCCGGTTTCGGGAATGTTCTGGACGCAGCGTGGAGAGGTCGGTCCCGGCATTTCTTCATCCTCCGGGTTTTTGGGTTGCCGCACCACATCCACAAGGGCGCCATACTCCACCAAATTCAGATTAGCTAACTCGTTACCCCGGTAAAGGTAATGCGTATGCTGAGCGACCGGGATCGGTTCACCGTCGATGTCACGATATACGGTAGCGCCGGCATCACCTTGCACTCTGCGAGCTTGGTCGATGACTTCCGCTTCCCCATAGTCAGGGACGACATCGTCGGCATCAATCCCGGGGAACATGTCGGCATCCTCGAGGTCTTCATCGTCACAATCGATATCATCGTCCGGTCGCTCTCCATGACCTCCGACGGTTTCGTCGCCTTGCGCCAAGCCAATGCCTTGCTCGCTAGCAAACGCCTTAACCGCCGCCCATATGTGCACGTACCAAAAGCGCTCACTTGTCGGAACGGTTGGCAATCCGAGTAAGAAGGATGCCGCTTGTTCTACGCCAACTTCTTGAGCCCCCGTAATATTGTTCAGAGTGCGCGTGATAACATGTTGAGCGGTTCTCACTTCCGTACCCGAATTCTCGGCAACCGAGGGCCGGTGAGCGACGGACTTAGTGGCCTCATATAAGCAAGATAAGGTAATAGCGGGTTCCCACGGATCCTTCACCATATACTTGAACATATAGTAGCCAGCAGCTTTCGCCTGCTCCGCAGACCCAAGCATGTACATGGCCGTGTTGCCCCCCATGACTGCGGTGAATGCACGATTGAAGGCCGTCATGAAGGTGTCGTCGTTTTCGGGTCTATAAGGTTCCCAAACTATTACGCGTTTGTCGGGTTCCACGAGAGGTTGTAACAAACGCCGGCTTCTCATGGTACCGCGCCGGGTTTGTTCAGCTGGTGACACGCATGACAGTGGTGACAGCATGACAGGCTTTGCTAAGATGACTATCTGAGAGATGCAGACCTGCCAGAAAAGATATGGTCACTATCGTATGACCAGGGAATGATAATATGAAGATGGCAGTGACTCCTTTGCCGCTGACGTGTCAATCAGAATGTGGTAAACGGTAACATTGTTAGAGCTGGCATGGAATAATGACTTTCCATTGGCCAGATGAAGATTTAAGGGCTAGAACCCGTTACAGTTTTGGGAAATGTGACAGAGCATTGAGATATAAGTAGGCTCTGACCGGAGGTCAGGCTAGTGGACTCATTATTGTTTTGCTTCGCAAGTACTAGGTGGCTGTTCGCGTGCCAGTGCTAGAGTGCTAAGACAGTTCTGCTCACAGCTTTTGTACACAATAATTCGTATTTTGTGGTTATTACATCAATTTTGACGGATATGTTTTACTGCTGTTTTTATACTTTTTCAAAACAATAATGTCCTGCGCGGAGCGGCTTTTTATTTCAGTGTTAATCCAGAAGTAAAGACCCTTTGGCGAGAAGTCAGCAGCAGTTTGTAAGAGCGGATTCGGAAGTCAGGCGACTCCCGGGGCACCCACGGTGCACTGGCGGACCCTTCTTCTTCCCTGAACTTGGTGGTACTTGCACTGAAAGAGGCTACCAGCGACGGCGGCAACGGATCAGCTCTGAATTCACTGGTTGATGAGCGGCCTTCTTCTATCCGGTGATATGCTCAGCACCTTGTTCTGCAGTGAATCCAGGGGCACCCCTGGTGCACTGGCCTAACTGCTAACAGGTGTTCTTCAGTTTAGAGCTAATCAGCACGGCATGAGCTTGGGCGGCGGCGGCGACAGAGTCGATCAGCAGTGAATGTGCACCTTGATGAGCACTTCTCAGTGGTTTCTCCAGCTGGCCACCTTGTTTGAAGTGAATCCAGGGGCACCCCTGGTGCACTGGCTTAACTGAAAGGCAAGTGTGCGTGACCTGGAAGCTAATTAGCGGCGGCATCTGCCTGGACTTACCAGCTAAGAGTGGATCAGCAGTGAATGTGCACCTTGATGAGCTACTTCTCAGTGGTTTCTCCAGCTGGCCACCTTGTCTGAAGTGAATCCAGGGACACCCCTGGTGTACTGGCCTAACTGAAAGGCAAGTGTGCTTGACCTGGGAGCTAATTAGCGGCGGCATCTGCCTGGACTTACTAGTTAGAAGCAGATCAGCAGTGAGTTGCTGCTCTATGTCTGGAACTTCACCTTACGGTTTCTTGGGCAGCTCCACCCTGTCTGACGGTTAATCCAGGGACACCCCTGGTGTACTGGCCTAAGCCTGAAGTAGGAAAGAGCTCGCCAGAGGACTAGCAGCGACATCAGCTCTGAAGGCGACAAGTGAGTGGTCCTTTTTAAGCAATATTCACTGGTGTGATACGGTTATCTGGTGGATTCAGAGTTGATTACTTGCCCAGCCTGGAGTGCTGCTTACCACTGGAGGGACTTTCTAGTTCTTTATCATAATGTGTGGGAGAATTCTTTTATCTTTTCTACAGTATTGGTCAGCTGGTGAGGCCCTCATATCACCGGTGACCTTCTGAATTAGCAGTGGTGTTGCGAATCCAGGGGTGCTCAGCACACTGGCTTAGCTCCCAACTCTGTATAGCGACCTTGTTCTTCTTGCTTACTGGACTGGGGAGTGAACTTCCATGCCACCTACGGTACCTTTGATTAGCAGTGGTGTTGTGAATCCAGGGGTGCTCAGCACACTGGCCTAGCTCACACCGCTGCGTATTAGTGATATTCTTGGTGCCGTGGTGGAAGAGGAGTTGTCCTCATGTTCGCTGTGCTCTTGATGAACTCTGGCTCAGTTAATCCAGGGGTGCTCAGCACACTGGCCCAGCTTTAAGCCCTCCTTGCACGAATACTCTGCATCTGCTGCGGATTTAGAGCGTCGAGATACAGTGCTGGACCTTTAGGCTTTCGCTGGCTGCACGCACCGCGTATTTTGTCTGGTCAGCGCGAGGGGAATCCAGGGGCACTCAGTGCACTGGCCTAAACCAGCCTGAATCAAGCCTCCAGTCGGCTGGTGAACGAGCTTTGCGCTGAGAGAGGGGACTCTTCCTTGGTCCCATTTGCTGAGCATTAACGCAGTACTTTACCACGGAGGGTGAGGCGGAGCCAAGCGCTGCCTCTGCCCAGTCCAGAGATCGTGAGGCACGACGACTGGCGCGAGAGAGGGTCAGTCAGGACCTTGACACGGGATATATGAGCACGGAGGGGTCGGGTCCAGAATCCATTCCCTCCGCACCGGCATCACCAGCAGCAACAGCGCTCGCAGCAACAGCACTCGCAGCAGCAGTAGCAGCCTCAGCGCCTGCAACCAATCAGTTCCTCTTTGCGTTTGACGACGTAGACGAGATGGATCACTATGACAAGGATAGTCACGCACTTGACAAGGAAGATGTCAAGCTCCACTACACTGGTGGCAAGAACGAGGATAGGGCGCTCTTTATCAGGCGTTTCGTTGACATGGTAGCGAAAGTACAGCGGGCTTACGAGGCTAGGAAGCGCAGGCACATGAAGTCAGCGTCTTTTCACGCGCTCAGTCAGCAGGCGAAGAAGGCTTTCGCTGACTCCAAGCCAGACTACAGATCGTTGCGGGATAGCCTGCCCTCGTTCCTAGCAGGGGACGATCACTCAACCTCAGTCGCCTATGACTGGTGGTGCGCTGCATACCTGAAGGATGGCATCATGGCCTCACACGCGTGTCATGTCTTGAAGGATCTCACCATGAGAGACGCTTTTCAGGGCTCAGTGCGCTGCGCACAACCTCCTTTCCATGAGCTGGCGCCAGGATCAACATGGGCAGTCTGCAAGGTGTTCGAGGAAGGCGATGCTGATGGCGAAGAGTCTGATGAGTGGGAGAGCGAGGGAACCTCCACTAAGGGTCTCACGGGGACAGATGGCACGGAGGATTCTCACTATTTTTGGGCCTTGAGGGCTTTCATTGCAGAGCTCGAAGCCAAGTTCCTGATGAAGGGCACCAAGGAGAAGGAGGATCTGTTGATAGCCAAGTCGCAGACCACCGAGCAGGACGGCCTCGCTTACGTGAAGAGCTGTCGCCGCAGAGAGGCAGCGCTCAACGTCGGCAAGATGGTGGAAGACCCCATTGTCAGGCAGAACATCGAGGAGTGCATCAAGGGTCTGCGCATCAAAGAGTACCGGGATCGCGTGTCCGAGCAGTTACGCGTCAGTCATCCTGCCCCCAACAAGGTCACATTGGAGGACCTGGAGGTCATCGTGGAGGTGCAGGACAAGCTGAAGAACGATGCGGAGTCTTGGGCTCTCACACTGCAGCAGGAGCTGGTTCGCAGACTCACCTGCGTGTACTCTTGCTACGAGGCCAGGCAGCTGGGGCTTGACCTGGCTGCACTAGTGTCCGCCATGAGGCGCTCTGGTTCTGCCCCCAAGACTGGAGACAGACGCAGGGACTCTAGGAAGAAGGAGCAAGCGCAGCATGGTGGCGATGACGCCAAGAAGCCTTCGAGGGAGGTGAACAATGCAGAGCGTCAGAAGCCTACCTACGGCAAGGTGCCACCACCCGACGCTTCAAAGAAATTCCAGTGCGATTGGTGCTTCACACGCTTGCCCCACGCTCCAGAGCGCTGCTACACGGGGTGCCGTGATGCCCGCGTGCCTCCGAACTTCCACAAGGACAGGCAGAACTCGAAGTGGCCGGATGAGGTCAAGAATGCCCAGATGCGTGCTTACAACATCGCGCACCGCTTCGACAACCACAAGATGGGGATCACCACCAAGGAGTGGCTTAAGCTCCCAGAGGCCAAGCAGAAGCAACCGCAGCAGCAGCAGCAGCAGGTGGCGGCCAGTGCTGAGGTCAAGGAGAAGCTCGCTGCAGAATTGACAGGTCTTCAGACAGGGACACCTCCAAAGGGGGACAAGGGCGCCGATGCACAGGCCCGGTCAGAGGACAGCGATGCTGAGACTGAGTACGACTCCCACTTCAATCAGCAGGCTGAGTATGAGGAGGATGAGAAGGACTGCCCTGCTGATGATGGGCTGGAAGATAGTCATGATGTCGGCCTCAGTCACGCACCAGATCTCCAGGCCAGGGCCGCAGTCGCCTTGGGCAGCACTCAGAAGATGCAGAGCTTCCAGGTCAAGACGCCGGAGGAGTTCGACAAGGCCGCTCAGGTGCCCAGAGCCGTTCCTCCCAACGTCCTCAGCAGAAAATTCCACCTGCTGGCATCCAACCTTCGCAGTTCCGTGCGCACTTGCTCGCAGATTGCGGCCATCCTGATATCCCAGCACGCCATCGACCTCCCAAAGGACATCGAGAACCTCCTGGCGCTGGAGGAGCTCATGGGCAACGAGCCGAATGATGCGACAGAGCAACCCACCGAGGTCAACGAGCATGAACTTGAGGACACGCACGCCACAGTGGTGCAGGGGGTAAGAGAGGAAGCAGATAATGCAGAACACCGCACGATCGAGGAGGTGCCACTGGACGAGATGCCCAACGGTGTGGTCGACAGCGCCGCCGCCCGGTGTGCAGCCGCTGCCTGTGTGAACGACCTGGGGGTGGTCGACTTCAGCGACCATGGACATGTACGAGCTGGCACCATCAAGACCCGCGCCTACGACGTGCTGAGGGCAAAGATGAAGCAGCACCTGACCGACGAGCAGGTGTTGCTGATGACTCAGGTGCAGCCCATCTGCAAGTTGCAGAATGCCACCCTGCATGAGGGTCTGGCGTTGGTGTCGTCTGGTGGTGAGCTTATGCTGTACCGGGCGATCCTCATGGACACCGGCGCCAACTGCAACATCATCTCCATCGCGGTCGTGAGGCGGCTGGGCCTCACGGTGTACGAGGCCAGCACCGGCGCCAAGGTCACCAGGTGTGACAACAGCCCCACGAAGTTCACGCATTACTGCTACGTGGACGTCATACTGGCTGCGGGCACACCGCACATGACGCTTCACCGGTTATACGCCTTCGTGACCTTCGAGCCCGAGAACTCTTGGGATCTGCTGATAGGCACCGGGCCACTGAAGAACTCCCTGATGATCGACATCAAGCTTGGAAGTTGCGTGGCCGTGTCACATGCGCCAACGATTTTGGGCATGGATGCTCAGGTGGTGCTTCCGTTGGTCGACATGACGCCACCCAGGCGTCCCCACCTGCCCAGGCGGGTGGACCCAGTGGTGTGTTTGCAGTCGGAAATCTTTGGACAGGGAATGGAGTGTGAGTGGCTAAAGCACCCACCTCTGAGCACAAGGGAGGAGAGATTTGCTGCCTCTGGGATTCAGCCTGAGCACATCCATGACGTCGACGAGTCACCATTGGGGTCACCAGCGCCTTCGCCAAGGCCTCCTGCTGAGCCCCCACGGCCCCGAGTCATCACGCGCGCGGAGCTCGAGGAGAGGTGTCGCCATCGGACGTGTTCCCTTGAAGGTGGCCGAAGGAGTGACCTGGCGTCACTGGCGCCCGCCGTACAGGCAGCGTCGGAGCGCATGCTCGCACAATTATACGCAGAGCCGAACCCCTGGAAGGGTGGACACGCGAGGTGGGTCACTGAGGACCAGGTTGTTGGGGATCGTCCGTCTCTGGATGCCCCTCTCGACTACAACTGGGCGGATCAGAGGCTGTACCTGGACCGGCACCATGTCGCGCGTCTCTGCCGCATCCTTCAAGACCTTCCCAAGGACATGCCGGCCAGACCTTCCCAAGAACATGTCTGCGTGGAATTCGTCCGCTGTCTCGAGCAGAAGTGGGTGACGGTGGACCAGCTGATGCCCCCTAACTGGCTGTACGTGGACCAGAAGCTGGATCACGATGAGGAGAAGGACCGCTGGGTGCTCAATGGTGGCTACATGACGCACGTGCCGTCCTCTGCCAGCAAGCAGGATGTCGTCAAGCCTAGGGAGGGAGGCAGATCGCGCGACAACCTCAACCCGATCCAGCGACTGCAGGACACGCTCCAGGCGTTGTTCAGGTACCCCAGTGGTGAGGTCACTGGCACCCTCATGTGGGACCTGAAGGAGCGTGTCCTCTGTGTCCAACCGAGCACAGCCACGCAGTACCTCGAGCTGATGCGCTGCACGTTGGATCATGCGCTCGTGTACAACAGTGAGGAGTTGCTGGACGAGCTCCAACTCCCTCACTGGTACGAGAGCACTGGTGTCTGGACATACCAGCTGCTCAGGTACCTTTGCCCAGTGGACATGGAATCCCTCTCGGATGGCATCCTCCGACGATATAATCGACATGGCAGCGAGGGGCCACATCTGGAGCTCGTCTCACTGGGTTCGAACACCAAGTACTACCCGGTGGGGGATGGTCTTGGGGGGCCTGGCAGGGTGTTCTCCGAGAATGCCGCTGCCCAGGAGTACGTGCGCCTGGGGGAGATGAGGAAGATGCTCAAGTCGGTCAACACCAGGCAGCAGGGCTACGATGCGCTCGATGCAGATGCAGTGCGTAGGCCACCACCGCCCAACAACATGGTCAACACGAGGCTCACGAAGCGAGCCCCTGCGCAGCCACCCGCTCCTGCCGCAGGCGCAGGACCATCTCAGGCCGTCGCAGGGCCATCTCGGGCCAGGTCCATCAGCCGCTCGCCACCGTGCTTGTCGCACATCGCACATCGCCCCACGCCGTCGCCATCATCCAGCGACATTGGGCCCGAGGACTTGATGTCACCTCGATTCGTTTGCGCCACCGCGGCTTGGCCGTCAGATCCTGCTGATAGCCCTTCTCGGGGGAGGTCGCCCCCTGCATCGCCCGCTATGACCAACGCTGGCTCGTGGGCGGACTCGGTCCGTGTCCCACGTGATTCCCGATCACTTTCCCCGGGGGGGCCGCCTCCTACGCCTCCGAGTCCACCACGGGCGAATCGTCTGTCTCGGTCCCCTGTGAGGGCGCCTCCATCTCCAGCGGGGTCAGATTGGGATGCCGTACGAATGGCCACCACATCCGACAGTTCAGTGTGCAAATTTCTGTCCGTGGAGGAGGTGAGAGCCTTGAAGGATCGCCGCAACCTTACCGTCTTTATGGTGAAGTTTGGTGTGACGTTCGTTGACCGTTGCAGGGGCCAGCGAGTCGTGTACGAGCTTGGCGTGTGCAACCAGGAGCGAGGTCTCAGGCTGCGGAAGTATCCGGGTATCACCAGCAAGGTCGCCAAGAAGCATGACAAAACCATCGAGTGCGGAGACCGGGGCTGGCGCCTCCCTCTTGGGGGACAGACAACGTCTTCCAACCTGCTGGAGGCTATCATGTCGGCCTACGCTGATCTGTCGCACCGTAGCTCAGGGCACAGGCGCGCAGGGGGTCATGCGAGGAACATTGAGTACTCGCTGTGCGCCTACGTGGAGCTTGGGTCAGCACACGTGCTGCGCTGCATGGCGCACCCAAATGCCACACCAGTGTACTACATCTTCATGGAGGACCAGCTATGTCGTACTTGGCACGCTGAGTTCACAAACGAGTACTTCATGCGAGACGACCGGAAGTTCACATGCTTGCAGTGGGGGACCAGGGAGGTGGCCGCGCCGTGGTTGCTGCCAGCCCTGGGGGCCTTGGAGGCGCGTCGTCTCCCGCCGCCGCCGCCCGCCCATCAGGCTCGCGTGGCCGAGAGATCCGAACACGTGGATACAGCCTGGCGAAGGAATGTGCACGAGGTTCGCGACCCCCCTGCGCGTCATCGGGGCCGGCCTTCTGTACGAACGTCTGAGCATCAGCCGGGCGCGGGCGGTGCTGCGCGCTCGTCTGCTCCTTCTGTCGATCGCCATGGGACTGCTACCCATGTCGTCCATGCGTCGAGGGCGTCCAGGATGCCGGCCGATCATGACTCACGGCGTCTTCCTTCTCCGACTGTTTCGATATGCAGCGAGGTGACGGAGGCGTTCGAGCGCCATACAGACGAACAACGTGAGGCGCAGAGACAGCACGCGCATTTTCATCAGGGCTCCCCGGGCACAGCGGGCGGGTGGCCCTGATGCACAACCAACGCTGTGGCCGTGGGCTGCCTGCACAGGCAGTCCACTTGAGGCCAGATGTCCTGCGGGCGTGTATCTCGTTTGCGGGCAGTGCAGTGGTTTGGTGGTGGCTGGGACGCGGTCCCGTTCCCATGGCCGCCGTGTG
>LGRX02008303.1:0-27136 GCA_001247695.2 Cymbomonas tetramitiformis | reverse complement strand
GAGTCCGAGCCTGCCGTAGTCGCAAGCTTTGACAATCGTATATGATTGTCAAAGCTGAGTCCGAGCCTGCCGTAGTCGCAAGCTTTGACCGGTCCCCTGACTCACGCGTGACAATCGTATACGATTGTGAAGCTTGGGCGCTAGGTCCGGCCCCCCGGTGACTCACGCGTGACAATCGTATACGATTGTGAAGCTTGGGCGCTAGGTCCGGCCCCCTTTCGTAGTCGCAAGCTTTGACAATCGTATACGAATGTCAAAAGCTAGTCCGAGCCTGACGTCGTGGTCAGTTTTGACAATCGTGCACGATTGTCAAAACTGTGTCCGAGCCTGGCGTAGTCGCTGCCTCAGTGTTTATTCGCACGAGATATCGCAGGATTCGCAGGAAAATCGATGTTACGCCAAAACTTGTCAGACCAGTTCAGAAGTCAATTTATAGCCTCTACCCGGCTTTGATGCGCATTCACTCCGACATTCGATTGATGCAGTTGTCGTGGAGTTTCCTTGCAATAGAATAGCTAGCAAGTACGAAGCAGACTATTGTGACGGATTATAATTTTTATTTTACTTATAACAATAAGACGAGCTTTTTTAAAAAAAATCTCGCCCACTTCCACTACGAGCCCCCCCTCCCCCCTACCGACTTGGACTCGAGTTTGGAAATGAAGTCGGGGGCCGGGGGGAGGACTACCAGCTTGTATCTGCAGCTTGTATTATAATAGAGGGTTTTTTTAAAAAAAATCTTGCCCTCACTCCTGGTCCCGAAAAAGTGGGTAAGTGGGGAGGGGGGGGTGCCTGACCTGCATCCATGAGCTTCTTTCGCTTCTGAGTGGGGAGGGGGATTCCATTTTAAAATTTTGCTAATTTTTTAGAATTTTCTTTTGCAGTTAATTTTGCTCTACGTTAGATTTCAGATATCAGTTTTTAAGGCCTTGACTTTCAGATTTTTTGCATTCTGCCATTTCAGTTTACGTTAGATTTCAAAACGGTTCGGACCCCCCCCTATTATTGTTGTGGGGTTCGGTGTAAATGTTTTACTAACAACAAAACAATTACAAAATTCGTTTGGGAAACAGTTCTGACAATCGTGTACGATTGTCAGAACTGTGTATCGCGTGTTCATTAATAATTTATATATAGCCCGTATAGACCGAAAAACGTAGGCATGGTATGCCAAGGTACCATGAAAAATGATTTTTTTATAATTAAAGGAATACTCTATATAGACACGGGGTGAGTGTAATGATCTACCCATCATTGTGACTGTCGCGCATGACATCATCCGTGAATGCCCAAAAGAATATGAAACAAAAAATCACAGGGTTACTGCCTGACTCACGTTTGACAATCGTATACGATTGTCAAGCTCTGTGTGAATGCCCAAAAAATATGAAACAAAAAATCACAGGGTTACGTACAGCCTGACTCACGTTTGACAATCGTATACGATTGTCAAGCTCTGTGTGAATGCCCAAAAAATACGAAACAAAAAATCAAAGGTTTACTGCCTGCCTCACGTTTGACAATCGTATACGATTGTCAAGCTCTGTGGTTAGGTTCGTCTCTCTGACGCACGTTTGACACTCGCATACGACTGGGTTATACCCCCTGAGTCCCTGGTTAGGGGGGGAGGGGGGAGTTAGTGTATATTCCTTAAGTATGATGAAAATTTAAATTTTCTTTAGTATGGGAAAACGCAGGCGTCGACGCGGGCCGACGCGTTACACTCCTTAAGTATGGGCTTAAGTATGGGAGCCCTAATTTGCGAAATCTTAGAATGTTAAGAATGTTTGGTCCACTCCGTCCGTCCGTCCACTCCGTCCGTCCGGTCCGTCCATAACGTGGACGGACCGGACCGACTTCTTTCGTGGAGCAATATCACCTGTCCGTCCGGTCCGTCCATCGTGGACGGACCGGACGGACCGGACTTTCGTGGAGCAATATCACCTCTCCGTTTATGGATGTGCATATTCAGATGCTTCAATTCCCAGAAAACAAGTTGCAACTGAGATGGGTACTAGCATATGATACACAAATCTATATCATCATACACATTTAATCAATATACACCAAATAAGTGTCTACGTGAAGTCTTCTAGGCAAGAGTTTTCGATTCATTTCACAGTGCTAAGGTTATTATATTGCTGATACATTGGAAATTATATCTTCAATCCATCATTATTTGCGGCACTCGTAGAAATCTTCAAGCTCGTCACGCCACAGTCACATGACAAAACCCCCGCAATGAACATGCATTGCATGTCTTTCGCGCCCCTGTATTTTCATTGTAGTTGTTCCACACAACATCCTTAGTCATGCCCCTCGGAAGAAGATTAATATTTTTGCTTGTTAGGTAGGGTTATGTATCCCGTGTTGAGAAAACATATCCATGATGTAGGCAACAATACATTCTGCTCGCTTTGATGGTATGGCTTCCTAGCTAGTAAGATACAGTAGTGGCATTTCAAGGTGCGTCGCAAACGAAAGTGTAAACGTGAGTTGTAAGGACAAGGTATGTAAGTGCTTATATATACCTCCGTGGTGTAGCCGCCGTAGTTACTTTCAATTGCCGGCTTTCTGGCCTATCAGATGGCCTCTGTCAGTCAGGTCGGATCGAAAGCCCACATGTCACAAACATAGCATGTCACAACATAGCATGTCGCACAAGCATGGCTACTACCCAAATTCATGGTCCTACCACAAGGACCAATGGGCAATTGCGGTTTCGATCACTAAATCGACTATTTGAGGCACAGGCAACATTTGCACATGATATTTATGAGTTAAATGTTTTTTTTTTTCTTATAGCGGCGGCCCCCATGAGACTTTAGGTGTGTGGTTGAACGACACGCTTTAGGGGTGTAATTTCACCAAAAGCTTGAAGAAAATGGTGGTCCTACCACAAGGACCACCGTTATTTTGAGTATTAGGAGTCACATGGGGTGCTCACGGTGATGCTCATGATTATACATCTTGAGTTTATGACCAAATAAGATAACTGAATCGGTTACTTCGCACCCTCATCATCATTTCCGCTCTATTTCAGCATGGCGCATGTTCAACACAATGCAAATTCCGAATTTAGTGAATTTCGGACTTTAGAAATTGGCATTCATCCATTCTAAAATGTACACGCCAGTCGAAAAATAAGATATTTGGATGATGTTAGACTTTCAGAAATTCGCAATACATATATACTTGAAGATTTAATGTGCCGCACACACCAACCTTGCGATATATGCCCTCTAGCAAGCAATTATGATGGTTTGCTGGTCAGCTCGCGTGACCACTGTTTTAGGGGGGAAACCAACGAGCCAATATATTACAGTAATCACTCAGTAATAAGAAAACCCGCCAATAAGAAAGTAGCCAGCTTTTTTGATTTCTTCACAATATTTAACACATAACACTCCATATTTAAGATCTGTATATAAATAAGAAATTTGCTAGGCTGACCGAAAATTCCTGTTTTCTTAAAATCGAGTGTTTACTGTAGAGGGGAAGCCAACGAGCCAACGAGCCAATATATGCATTCCAACCGGGCCTACCGCCCAAATATGATTGGGACATATGTATAGGTTCAATTTGATGGTATCCGCGCAGGTGTAGTGTTGATATATGATTGGTAAAAAATTATTGAAGATGAGTCACTAATTTGCCACATTTTGAATGTTCCAAAAATCCGTTTTGAAAATTTGAGTGTAGAGGTTTGAAATGCGTTCGTCATGGATATATGGGATGGATATAGGCCAAACCAGCGTTCAAATAAATTAATATAGGACCTATATATACCACCTTTCATTGGTTAGACACCACAAATCACGGGAGAAGGCCAATTAAATTATCGGAACAATGGTCCTCGTGGTAGGACCAAATCGTCGATTTGGTCCTACCACAAGGACTGCGGGGCAGTAGCCAAGCAGTAACAAGTTAGCAATTGTCATACAATGCCCAGTTGAAAAAGGGGGATGGTTGTAGTCTGGCAATGGGGTCCACAACAACGCTGGGCTTTCGAAGAAAATAATAAAGATGATGGCCTTGTGTGCTGAACGTCCAATATGTAGTATGTATATCTCCTATATATTGACAATGTATTGCAGAATATTGCATATGTATTGACAGCCACTGAAATTGCGATGTGTACGCAGGAGCACAACGTGCGGCGATCAACTAAGCTCCTCGCGGATCTTCTGGAATGGAACTTGGAGGAAAACTTGACCCAAAAATCGTTTTCCTCGTTGTGTGAGATCCTACTTCACAACTTTGATGAGCTTCGCGAAACCCATTTCCCCTTGACGTTCGCTAAAGCTATGGGTACTTTCGACGCTTTTAGTACGCCGTACCAACGAGTGGACATGTGCGTCAATGGATGTTGTTTGTACGAGAAGGAGTTGGAGAACGCGGATCATTGTCCACACTGTAAAGAATGCCGGTGGCAAAGCTTTGGAGCGGCGGAGGAGGATGCACTCCGGAGGATGGCACTCCGAAGAAGCCGCGATTGCAATTCCTTTGGTGGCCCTTGAAGGAAAATTTCCGGAGGCTATTCCATTCACCTGAAGTTGCTGAGCTCATGCGGGCGCATGGCCGTCATACGTCTCCTGAAAGTGGACGCAAAGACACAATTTGGGGTAAGAGCCCAGCACGCGTCTATGATCCCAATGCTTGTGATAGGATCTGCAAAGGGCATATCTGCAATACACTTAACGTATGTCTGTGACATATTGCAGATGTACACATACAGTTGTAAGTATACCGCGGTGAGTTGTATTTTGTCCGGAGTGTGCAGACGGAGATGCGTGGAAAGAGAAGAAGGCGCGGTACCCAGAGTTCTTCCAGGAGTTGCGGAATATAATCATCCTGTTCTGCGCGGATGGGGCTTCCGTATGGAAGAACAAGGCGGGCGTGTTTCCCATGTATTTCCAAATCTTGAACTTGCCGCCGGAGATACGCTCCAAGTACGAGTACCTTGAGGTCTACGGTATTCTTAATGGCATCCATCCCGCCGATACGACTCTTTTGTACGACAAGCTGGTCGACGAGTTGGAGGAGTTGTGGGAGACGGGCTGCGGAGTTTGGGACGCATTTTCCGAGGAGTATGTTCTTGTACGGTGCATGCTACTCGGGGTGATCATGGATTACAAAGGCTTGGTCGATGCCGGGAAGCGAATGGATGTAAACGCCTACAAGTGTTGCATGTTGTGCCCTACGAAAGGATGTCACAGTTCAGCGATGGGAAGAATCTTCTACGCATTCTTCAAGCAACATCCACCTGGTACGCTCTCATCGCTATGCCACGCAGCTTGATTGTTTGCAGCATGTTTGCAACATGCATCAACATGTCTGCAACATACCACATAATATAAGTTGCATTACTTGTGCACGTGCCATGCAGGGCCGCCGGAGAACTACACGCATGAGTTTGTCAAGCGAATGGGCGAAATACACGCGAGGCACTATCCCAAACAGGTTGGTCGAAAACGGACATGGCGGAACGTTTCTCGACCACCGAATTCAAGTTGCCCGCCGCATTCGCAAGGTTGTTGTACTTTAACTTGGCGTTGGATTTGCTCTATGATCATATGCAAGAAATCATGAACTTGGGAAACAGGCTTGCAACAACGCTGCTTGGGCTGGATTTCAACGAGGCCGCGCGCAACTTTGCCGAGGAGCGTCGCGCAAAGAATTGATAAATGGATAAATGGATGAATTCATGAAAGGATAATTTCACCAAGTGAAAATACAAATTGGTCCTCGTAATATTTTCAAGTAAAAATACAAGGACGCGTCCTTTTCCCGGAATAACACCGCACCCCCCTCCCCGACTAGTGAAATTACACAACGGGCCCTGGAAGCTTTAAAAATATACTTAACTCCTATGCTGTAATCTCCGTAGTAAACTACGGAAATTGATTATCGATTTACACCCCAATAAACGCATATTTAGACCCCTTAGACACCCCCTGTCAAGGCATTCGATAGCTCAAATTGTAGCTAATGATGCCAAGAAGAACTTGGTTGCAAGCACGAACACGCATGCCTTGATATGTATCTTACAAAGTGACGGCGTAGCCGACCATGCTGTAGAAATTCCAAATGTCATAACAGCATAGGAGTTAAGTCTCCTTTTGTAAAAAAATGCACCGACACCTCCCCGAAAAAGTCAAAATGCAAATCAGGTGAAAATGTTCAAGTGAAAATACAAGGATGCGTCCTTTTCCCGGAATAACACCGCACCCCCCTCCCCGACTAGTGAAATTACACAACGGGCCCTGGAAGTTTTAAAAATATACTTAAGTCTCCTTTTGTAAAAAAATGCACCGACACCTCCCCGAAAAAGTCAAAATGCAAATCAGGTGAAAATTTTCAAGTGAAAATACAAGGACGCGTCCTTTTTCCGGAATAACACCGCACCCCCCTCCCCGACTAGTGAAATTACACAACGGGCCCTGGAAGTTTTAAAAATATACTTAAGTCTCCTTTTGTGAAAAAATGCACCGACACCTCCCCGAAAAAGTCAAAATGCAAATCAGGTAAAAATTTTCAAGTGAAAATACAAGGACGCGTCCTTTTTCCGGAATAACACCGCACCCCCTCCCCGACAAGTGAAATTCCACAACGGGCCCCGGAAATTTTGAAAATACACTTTAGTCTCCTTTTGTCAAAAAAATGCACCGAGGCCACTCCGAAAACAAAAGCGAAGCGAAAGAGTGGAAATACAGAATATTTATGTATTTATAGGTGAAAATACAATGTGTTTTCATGACTCACAGAAAATATAACAATGACAACCCCAAGTCACCAGTGACAGCAAATAAGAAACTGATATTGAGATAATATGAAATCCGTGCTAATTATTTATTAAACATAAATTACTGTCATCGATGACGATATTTCTAGGTGCTGAAAAAAAACTATGTTTCTAAACTTTATTTATAAAATAGAAAAATTTTGTCATCGATGACGATATTTTTAGGTTGCATGAAAACATCAACTTATAACAACAACCTTGTCATCGATGACGTTTTTCTCACTTCTTGTACAATTGTTCGGTAAACAAATATGAACACCTTGAATAAACGCCATAAATAATTATGTCCAAAATATTACAGTTTCCGATGTCAACAATATTACAGTCTGTTAAAGTTTTCAACGCAACGCTGATTAGGACCAGTCCAGTTTCAGATTAGAAAGTCGCCTGGAAGAATCTTCAAGATATAATCTTGCAAGACTCCTTTAAGAAGCGCTACTATTTTGCCTATTGTTAATTAAGCCGCACGTCCCAATAAAACGTCTGCGCAATTAGCTGATACTAATAAGCTAGCGAAATAGTATCCATTTGCGCCGCGGTTTGTTCCGTGCTTATTATAAAGACCTACACGGGTTGATAACGTGCACGCTGCGTAATCAGAGACTTGTTCTAAAGTCTTTAACGCAAAGCTGATTATTATGACCGGTCCAGAATCTGTGCAGTTTTAAAAGTCACTAAGATTCTTATGGATCCAATCTTGTAAGACTTCTTAAAGAAGCGCTATTTTGTCTATTTTGCCGCACGCAATAAAAAGTCTGCGCAACTAGCTGATACTTATAATGAGCTACTAGGGAATCAGTATACGATTGCGCCGCGGGTTGTTACGAGTTTATCGTAAAGACATTGACGGTTAAATAACTTAGACGCTGCGTAATTACAGACTTTAACTGCCGAAATCTGTGACGTGAAAGTGACTCACCGAGAAAAGAAACGTCCATGATCGGTCACGGACAGTTCCGTTATCTTTTAAAGAACTGCGGAAAGTCCATCAACGATGATGGAAAGAGCCGTCATCGATGACGAAGCAGCGTAAAACACTTAAATTAACTTGGTAAAACAATTTAAGTAACTAAAAAGTCTGTCATCGATGACGATATTATGACGACTTTCTGTCATGGATGACAGTAAGCTGGTTTATTGATAATTTTTACCGTCTTAAATACTCAATAGTCCAGCTTTCTGTCATCGATGACAGAAAGTCGTCATAATATCGTCATCGATGACAGACTTTTTAATTACTTAAATTGTTTTACCAAGTTAATATAAGACTTTTGCGCTGCTTCGTCATCGATGACGGATCTTTCCATCATCGTTGATGGACTTTCCGCAGTTCTTTCAATGAAAGATTACGGAACTGTCCGTGACCGATCATGGACTTTTTTTTCACAGTGAGTCACTTTTACGTCACAGATTTCGGCAGTTAAAGTCTCTAAATGCGCAACGTCTTTGAAGTTAATACTAAACCGTTAAGGTCTTTAGAATAAGCACGCAACAAACCTCGGCGCATACGGATACTATTTCGGTAGTCGTTAATATCAGCTATTTGCGCAGACGTTTCAATGCTTGCGGCATGCAAGAAACAATAGGCAAAATAGCGCTTCGTAAAGTCTGAGTCTTGCAAGATTAGATCATAATGAGGCTTCTTCGAGGTGACTTTTTTAATCTGGAACTGGACTGGTCCTTATTGCCACCTTCCAGTCTAGCAGCTTCTGTTTTCTATTATTATTTCTATAATTTCTTAGTATAAGCGTTTAGCTCGCATTGACGCTGCCACCTTCTAGCCAAGCAGGTTCTGTTTTCTATTATCAATTTATATTACAAACTTAACACATACTTTAAATAGTTTTACCTTTACACAAGGCTGGATTTGTAATTTCATTTTTTCATGCAACCTAAAAATATCGTCATCGATGACAAAAAATTTCTATTTTATAAATAAAGTATAAAACAATAATTTTTTTTCAGCACCTAGAAATATCGTCATCGATGACAATAATTTCATGTTTTATGAATAATTAGCACGGATTTCATATTTTCTCAATACCAGTTTCTTATTTGTTGTCATTGGTGACGGGGGTTGTCATTGTTATATTTTCTATGAGACATACTTATTCTTGAAAAAGGAAACGTCCTTTTATTTTCACTTAGTATTTTTCACCTGATTTGCATTTTGACTTTTTCGGGGAGGTGTCGGTGCATTTTTTCACAAAAGGAGACTAAAGTGTATTTTCAAAAATTCCGGGGCCCGTTGTGTAATTTCACTTGTCGGGGAGGGGGGTGCGGTGATATTCCGGACGAAAGACGCGTCCTTGTATTTTCACTTGTTGTTTTTCACCTGATTTGCATTTTCACTTTATCGGGGAGGTGACGGTGCATTTTTTAACAAAAGGAGACCAAAGTGTATTTTCAGTATTTCCGGGGCCCGTTGTGGAATTTCACTTGTCGGGGAGGGGGGCGCGGTGATATTCCGGACGAAGGACGCGTCCTTGTATTTTCACTTGTTGTTTTTCACCTGAATTGCATTTTCACTTTATCGGGGAGGTGACGGTGCATTTTTTTACAAAAGGAGACCAAAGTGTATTTTCAGTATTTGCGGGGCCCGTTGTGGAATTTCACTTGTCGGGGAGGGGGGTGCGGGGATATTCCGGAAGAGGGACGCGTCGTTGTATTTTCACTTGAAAATATTTTGAGGACCGTTTTGTATTTTCACTTGGTGAAATTATCCATTTATGCATTCATCCATTTATCCATTTATCCTTTCTTTGCGCGACGTGAATTATTGCAATGTAAACGAACTCCACCGACGATGGTTATATGATCACCATTGGTTGGGCCTGGTGCAACGGTTGGTTTCGCAACCTCCTTGACTATGACGCTGATGGTAACGAATTCGTCTATGATCGTGTATACGACCGGCCCTGTTGCGATGATTGCGGAAGGTCGCATACACTTGTTATGCGAGTGACTAACCCACATCGATACATATGATTGTGTCGACCGCGCGGATTGCGAGTTCTGGCAGGATACCGAAGTCTCACAATTGCTGTCCGACTCCGACTCCGACTAAGGTATAAAAGCTCAATACCTCTTACTTAGCCTTCATTTCTTGCTTTCGCTCACCATCGTTCCACCCCTGCCACCTCCTACCATTCTGAGAGCCACGCACCTGATGCCAACCGCGACGGCCGCTTTCTCCTTTTCATATGCGTTCTTCCCGTCATCCGGGAAAGACGCCGTTCGCCGCCGGGAATGGGACAAACAGGCGGAAATCCTTATCGACAGACTTAAATCCACTCTCACATCCATCCAACTGCAACACATGACTCTACACCAGCTAAGATATGTTATAAATGCGGTTGTAGTTCCGAGGATGGCGTACCCCCTTAAAGTTACCTCAGCAATTGCCAACTCCTCAAAGAATGTTGCAATTGAATTAGACAAAATGATAGCTTCGTTTATAATCAAATACCTGGGCTGCCCAGTTGACACTAACCACCAAATAATCTGGACGGCAGTCTGCCAGGGCGGGTACGGTATTGATAGTGTCTTCGATATTGTAACCGCGTCGTGTATTACTGAAACCATGAACACCCTGTGTTCTGCAGATGAACACGAATATTGGCAACACAACCACACGGACCGTATCACTGACCCTCACCTTATCTCACTATACCGTAGAAACAGCAATTTATGGCTTAAAATAATAATTCAAAACATGAACAACGAAATGAGTAAAAATGCCATCTCGGGCTTTCCCTTATCACACTATGCAACCTATAGTCACACAAAAGACAAACGCTTTAACTGGTTCAGGCGTACAGGTCACATTATGGCAAAACTTGGATACGCTATCGACTCTAAAAATTACCCTGAAAATGAAGCGGGTGAAACCACATTAATCACCACCCTTCCCAGACAACTCTACATGTCGAGGAATGTTACCTCCGCAATTCAAAAATATAACCTCAAGCACACAGGTTCCTTTCTGACTCCCTGCGGTGGAATGTTAAAAAACTGGCAAGAAAGCAAAGGCTTTTTCAGGCTGAACGGTAATAGACCCCCTGGATGGCTAACCGAAATCGAAAAGGAAATGCTTCAAAACCCTGTAGGTTTGGACCCACAGGTCAGATATGTCAAGAAACAATATAGAGACAACATAGTACCCCCGGACACGGGCGAGTTTCATTGGAAAGGAAATGGTAACCGAGATTCCATCTCTCTTATTCACATCACCAATATTGACTTAGAGACCATGTCAATACAATACACAGAATACAGTAACAATGCCAAAAACCCTAATGTATTTGTCAGAATCGAAGGAACCAACAGTTTTCAATACGACTTTGAATATAGCATCACCGATGACGGTTGCATCCTAATTCCAGCAGGTTCCATTTTCGAATATAATGACCATATGGACCCGCCCTCTTCGGTTCTTGCTAAAGCGCAGTGATATTAACTCACACTATGATTACATCTCAGACAGACAATATGAGACCATTATTGCCAGAATGAAAAACAAAACTGCGGAAGAAGAAAGTGAATACAGCTGCCCTAGCGACTCAGAAGAAGAATCTACCCCCTTCGCCGAAAAGAGCAAACAAATGGAGGATTATGATATGGCAAGCGATGGTTCCCTATTCGCCGGTAAAAAATCAGCATGCAGTGGTGCAGCATATGCCATAAAAAACTTTGACAACGGAATGCCACTTGTTCGGAAGATGAATATCCCCCCCTCAAGAACTTTCGCCGCACCGGGGCTTCTTATCAAGGAAGATATCCAAAACCCTAGTAGTACATCTGCTGAAATTGCGGGACTGCGATTCTTACTCACAGAACAAAAAGAGAATCTCCTCAAATCCATGACTCCAATGGTACATGCCATTGACTCCATGGCCGCAATATCTGCTGTAACAAAGGATGGCAGATCCATGAGTGCTCGGGACAAACTACGTGAAGCTAATCGCAGAGATGTGCAGGCTGTTCGCCTACTGTTAGAAGAACTTGGCTTCTACAGTGAAGGAGACCACAGTAAAATCATCCTTAAATGGATTAGGGGTCACAATAATGACAAAGTCCATGACAGAGTGGACCGTACTGCTAAAAGAGCCTCATTCAGAGGGGGTTGCTCAGACATCTCCCGCTACGACCCTGCCGAGAAACTGCCCTTCTCATTATTCTTTTTTGAGGTCCCTATTTTAGGCGATATCCGTAGTCACGTTAGAAGAATTCAACGTCTATCACACTATCATAATTGGAGAACTCTACAGTCTCAAGGGAAGTACTTGAGAATGCTTAACGAGAATAACACCGCCCCCACTAAAGATATTTCCAAAATAACACCTAAAGCTTTCACCGCTTCTAGAAGCAGAGAACTCCTGGGTCTCCAAGCCTCTCCAGCACGTTTATTTAAACTGGGGAAAATCGGGACTGAAAACTGCCCCTACTGCCAACAGAATACAAAATGCACCTTCGAACACATCCAACTTGAATGCTCAGGACATAATAATAGTTTGCATAGTCTTAGAACAACCCAAGATGGCGAACTAAGGAAAATCATTGCTGAAGAAATCTCAGAAAAGCCCAAACTACTAAACCCTGGAAAAGGTACCACATACATCAAAACAGAGCCATCGAAACTTTTTCCACTTGCTGACCTAAGACAGGAAATGAAGGAGGAATTATACTTACACGCTCTCCCGGAAGCTAGCATGTACCGACCATCAAGTTCAAAAAAGAATACCATTGTTGTGACCGCTAAACCTGAAGTGGACCATGTCACGGGGACGATTAAATATCCCGAACTCCAATATGTCCAGAAGAAAGAGTTTTGGAAACTTTTGGCCTGGCACCGCCTTTCCAACAAAGCAGTTCCATGCTCACTTGCGGAGTACTCGAATAGGGCACACGATATTCACGAAGCACTCAATGCATGTAAGTTTGAATCGGGGGATCCTAAAAAATGCTATGCAGTCAGAAGAAGCCTCTTAGATATTTTGGTGGATGACAGGAATCTTGACAAAAACGGTTGTGAACTCTTCTCCAACCCACTAAATGCCCACCCTAGAATTCACTCGAGAAGATGCATGCCCACCACAAGAATGAAAAAAGCCCTCAGGCCCTTCTGCCATCATGGGAAGATTGGCTTTGATGGTCTCGCTTGGGATGCCTACGTTGATCCGATAACAGGCATCGGCAGAATCGTTTATGGAAATCCCCCCTTTGATGGGAAAGAAAAGGGCAAATCTTCGGCGGTTATGACTACCTTGGAAATGGGACATAAAGCGGCCAACACCGTCCCCGGATTTTCAGGAACATGGATTCTTCCGCTGTCTCCCAAAAACCAAAAAAGATGGTTCGACAAAGGTTTTAAACTTGTATTCAGATTCCCGCATAACACTATTCCATTTATCCCACATGGCTATTGGACGGGTGATGACCCCTACGTTCTCCCAGGTGGTGGATGCTATAAGGATGACTTTTCGGATGTTGTTATCATAGCTATAGACAGTGCACCCAGTGATACTCAACCAGTCTTTGACTGGAGGCCTACACAGAAAAAGATTGCCAGATGGTTCCTCAACGTCCTTCCTAAGTCCAGAGTCACGAAGAAGAGGCTAGAATACACAGGAGTCAGCTCTGATATTTGGGATGAAGTTCTGAACGAAAGCGTCAAAGTACTTCCTTCTTCGCTTTGCCCATGGCCCACTCAAGACCCCCCTTATCATCAGAGTGATATTGAGCCTTATTATGGTGGTCACCACGACACGACAATCACCAACGCAAATTCCAAGCCCTTCATAAACACCGTTAAATGGCCCAAAGTTCTCACACTCATGGGATACCTCCCTCCTCTTTTTGGTACTGTCCTCAACACGATTGGTGTTCCCCGTGGCAAGATTAAACCTCTTCTTAAAAAACTATCAAGAATTTGTAGACAACACACCAAAAATAGGCGAGACGTGTTTCTGTTAAACACCACCACCACCTTAAACACTGACCCGCATACAGTTGACATCTCGAGCAGTGAAGCCATGACAGAAACAGAAGCTGTGCAACAATCAAACGACTTTCTTCAAACCCTCCTGCAATAATTCTCAAAAATTTGCAATAAAAGATGGTCCCGTGTCCCCAAGGGGAGGGGCCGTCCCCCCCCTCCCCTCCCCCGCCACCCCCTCTCCCCCGCCCACCACGACCCCCTTCCTCAACGTCTCCAAAAACCCCCTTAATTCTCCGACTTCTCTCCCCACCGCCCAGATTCAGCCACCCCTCCACTCACCCGGCCATGGCTGCTTCTCCATCTTCTAGAGTTTTTTGCCTAGCACTTAGCTTTTTCTCTAGATGTCACCCTGCTGAAAAGTGGGTTGAGCCCCTTTGTGGGCGCGCTATACCAGAGGGAGTAGCCCCTGGTGTTTTCACTAGCCTGCTTTGCAGGGATACCGCACTCTCAGGACTTTGTCCCCTTTGCTAGCGTAAATGTTTTATTATTATTTACGCCGTTCTCGCGAGGAATCCTTACCAGTCACAGAAAACACAGTGTCGGGTGCTCGGAACGGAATAGCATAAAACTGGTTAGACATAATCACGGACTGTCTAACTAGGAAGGCTAACGGTAGGTAAACGATGTGGGAACTGGTTCCGCGCGATCGAGAGGTCATCAGACCTGAGACAGGTCGTCATCGTCTCTTCGCCGGAAATTTCCGGCGAAATCACATCAACACATTGCATGCTGCCGAGCGGAGGGCAGCATGCATGCTTGCTGGCGTGGGGAAGGCAGGTTGCATGCTTGCATGCTGGGGAATAGTTTTCAGAAGCATATGAAAAATATTCTATTGCTTCTAAAAACTATTCCTACTTATTATATATCATAAACCCTTTGCCTTGCCCTTTACCGCTGCACGCGACCGGCAAGCATCTTTGAAACTCGGAAGTTTCAAAGATGCGTTTGGTATTTTGGGTGCACCCTAAAATTACAAAACAGCCGAGCGCTTCCCGTTTGTGCGGGATATTCACATTTATTTCATGGAATATTTCATATGAAATATGCACATAAGCACGAAGGCATCGGCCACGCATCCTTGAAACTAACGAGTTTCAAAGATGCGTTTTTGTCATTTGGGTGCGCATACCCAAATAACAAATCAGCCGAGCGCTTCCCGTTGGCGTGGGGTATCCAACGCTTGAATGTTGAATATTCATTATAATATGAGTTAGCATGCGAGGTTGCAAAGGCATCGGGACAGAATCTACGAAACTGTCCTATGCCTTTACCTTTGGGTTTGGGTTCGAACGTACCCAAACCCAAAGATGCCAAACAGCCGAGGGCTTCCCGTGCGTCCTAGCGCACGAAACTTGGCACAAATACTGCCAAGAGATATATATTTAAGTTACTTGAAGCTCAAAGCTTCAAGTTACTTGTGCGCCCAACGCGCAATTTATTTCTAAGGCAGATGTTTTGGGTTTGGGTTCGAACGTGACACCGAAACCCAAAGATGCCAAACAGCCGAGGGCTTCCCGTACGTCCTAGAGCCCGAAACTTGGCACAAATACTGCCAAGCTACATATCTTTAAGTTACCTGAAGCTCAAGGCTTCAATTTACTTGTGCGCGAAACGCGCAATTTATTTCTAAGGCAGATGTTTTGGGTTTGGGTTTGGGTTCGAACCCAAACCCAAAGATGCCAAACAGCCGAGGGCGTCCCGCGCGCCATAGAGCCCGAAACTTGGCGCAAATACTGCCAAGATACATATATTTGAGTTACTTGAAGCTCAAAGCTTCAAGTTACTTGTGCGCGAAACGCGCAATTTATTTCTAAGGCAGATGTTTTGGGTTTGGGTTTGGGTTCGAACCCAAACCCAAAGATGCCAAACAGCCGAGGGCTTCCCGTGCGTCCTAGAGCACGAAACTTGGCACAAATACTGCCAAGAGATATATCTTTGAGTTACCTGAAGATCAAGGCTTCAAGATACTTGTGCGCCCAACGCGCAATTTATTTCTAAGGCAGATTTATTGGGTTTGGGTTTGGGTTCGAACACAAACCCAAACCCAAAGATGCCAAGCAACCGAGGGTTTCCCCTGCGTGTGCATGTGTATTAATTCATATGAAATATTCCATGAAATAAATGTGAATATCCCGCACAAACGGGAAGCGCTCGGCCGTTTTGTAAAATTAGGGTGCACCCAAAATACAAAACGCATCTTTGAAACTCGGAAGTTTCAAAGATGCTTGCCGGTCGCGTGCAGAGGTAAAAGGCAAGGCAAAGGGTTTAGGATATAGAAGAAGTAGGAATAGTTTTCAGAAGCACTAGAATACTTTTCAGATGCTTCTGAAAACTATTCCTACTGCCGCTAAATCTTAAACCGTTTGCCTTTCCCTTTGCCTTTGACGTTTGACCTTCCGTTCGCAGTTTTACCATGTGCACCTCGGAGCGGTGGCACCTCGGATCCGGCGAAATGACGATGACGACCTGTCTCAGGTCTGATGACACCTCGATCGCGCGGAAGCGGAATCAGTTCCCACTTCCTGTCCAATATCGTTTACCTAACGGTACGAGGACACGGTCACGGGTGACACATGCCACACACAGTGAGGGGTGAAGCTAGGAGAAGCAGCCCCCCATACAATGGGGGAGAAATCAGCTTCCCCGTGACACCACCTCACCCCGAAGATGAGAGTGGCCATCCCAAAGCAAGCAAACCCTAAAACCTAAACCCAATGTCACTTAATGTCAGAGTCCAGGGGACCATTTCAGTCCAGCTAACAGCTAGCAAGTTGTGGCGCTACTCTGTAAGTGAATTGTGGCTAAGTCTAGGATTGGTTTGCCGCAGCTTGGCGGTCAGCCGAAGTGTCGAATGTTGGAGGAATCCACGGTGTCGTGCGGAAAGCTGGCCAGTCCTCGCCGTCGTCGACGATGAGGGCATGCATGGCGACCGGCTCGGGCTCCGCCCACGTGAAGTCCCCGCTTGCGGGGTGCAGCGCCATGTCGGCGGGATGTAGTTTTGATGCGGGCTCGGCGGCAGCACCATCTGAGTCCGTCGGGGCGTGATCGAGCGGCGGAGGCGGGTCAGGGACAGGAGCAACGAAAGTCATAACCTGCCGGAAATGACGACAGCCTGACTAGTTCGTACAGTCAGGTGTACCGGAATATCCAAGTACACTAGATATCAGAAAGTCCCGTATACTCGTGTGGATAAACTGTATAAGATAAATAAACCCTAAGCTAGATATACTCGGAACGGTCTCGGACGGTCTCGGAGTCTAGCCTACCTGTGACACCGCGTGTGTCACAGTACGAACCTACAGATCAATCAGCAGTCCAGTGTTGGTCCTAGGGATCTGTCATAGGGGCCTGACCGGGACTCCCAGTCAGGGCTGCCTATACAGATTTCAGCACACCACCCCAGCACTGTGGGTGGTGACTGGCTAGGAGAGTCAGAAAATGTATGATGTTAGTGTCAGGGTAGAAGCTAGGTGACAAGTCTAACTGCCAATCCAACTGTGCTATTCTGATACACAAATTGGAAACCTCTAGGTAGCACGTGAGCAGAAACATACGGGCAATTAAGGCACCGCTAAACAAGTGAAAGGAACCGTGCTAGCAAGTCAGTTTGAAGAATATAAAGTAGTCAAAGTAAAACATAAACCAGATTGAAGAAGTCTTTGAGGTCACACGGGAGTTCTGCACACCACCATGTTGGTGTGCCTCCAGAGCGAGTAAGAAGTCAATCGACAGTACCAAAGTAGTCAGCGGTGGCCTCACGGAAGTCCATCCCATAATAGGAAGTAAAGTAGCCAGCACCGTAGTAGTGCTCCACATCCAGAGGTCCGCTCTCATGTAATGCCATACCGTAATAAAATGCCATGCCGAAGCCCAAATCCGCTTGAGCTAAATCCTGAAATGCTAGAAAGCTCAGTCCGTCAGGAGGCTCGGGCGGTTGAAGCTGTGGCACATCGTCAGTCAACAAGAGACCCTGAGCCGGCATCACCGATTCAACAAAATCATTCGTAAAGTAAAATGACGGAGCCTCCCAATCGAGATCACCACCAGGCGAAGGCATCTCCGTAGCCGGTGCACATGCCGACACAGCAGAAGCTGTGGAAGCCGAAACAGCTACACCTGCAAAAGAAATGCATAGGAGAGAAAGCACCGCGAGAGCGCCGATTGCCGGCGTGCCAAAGCCGAAAGGTGGCACACCGCATCCGATAGTACTGACCGGAGCTCGCGGCTTCACCGCGAAAGTACCGTCGGCGAAATCCTCGTAGTCGTCGGTGTCATAGCCTGTCAAGTCAGTCGGGTGGACGGCGGCGTGATTAACCGTCTGCACGAAGCCCCCGAACTCACCGCATGTCGCCTCCGTGGTGGTCACCCGCGCCGATTGAGTTGGCGCGGGCTCCACATCCTCCACCTGCGAAACAGGCATAGCAGGGGCCGGCACGGCGGACGCCGATGCCGCCGCACCACCTGCCGGAACCTGCCCCTCCGGTGTGATCCCCACCGCAGCGGCAGGGCCACACACCAGAGCCGACGCATGCCCCTCCGCTCCGCTCCCAGGAATGAAAGATGCGTGGGTGAAATGTACCTTGTCTTGGGCGGCCTGAACCTCAGAGGTGAGGGCATCAAGCCGCCGCAAGATGTCCTCGTCGTCGGTCCCGCCAGAAGGCGGAGGCGGCACGGAGAAACCGTAGGCCGCCACGTCGATCCCACCGACGCCGTCCGTGGAGAGCACCGCGGGCGGACCATACGCCAACGCCGCATGCGAGAATGCCTCCGGTCCAATGTCTGCCGCGTCCTGGAAGACCTGCACGAGCGCCAATGCGTGCAGGCCCTCCGCGTCCTCCTGCTCAATGGGAATGCAGAAAGCCGCAGCCGTGGCCGGCGAGTGTTGGCGACCGCCAAGCGGGCAGTCGCGGTACGGGTGATACACCCCACCTTTACCGGCCTTGCGGCAGCGGTGGCACAGCGGCTTCGCCTTCATGCTGTCGCGGTCGAAGCCGACTGCGGGGGGGTTGTCTGCACCCACGCGAAACCCCCTCGGATGCTGCTTTCCCCGATGCTGCGGCTGCGGCTGCTGTCCCCCGCCCGCACGGCCTCCACGCACCAAGGCCTTCAAGGCCGCAATCTCCTCGAGGAGCACCGTGTACTCCGACGACGTGACCAGAGCGGAGGGCTTACCGTCCGTCCCCAGCACCTGTTTCTCACGCGCTGCTGCCCCATCGTCCGACTGCGCCCATGCCTGGAAGATGGCCACGACGAGAGCCTGAAGCGAGCGGAGAGTGACCCCGTTGAGGTCACCCGCAAGCGGATAACGCACCTTCACCGCCGCGTAAAAGATTGGGTCGATGCGGTTGTAGAGCGAAAGCTTGCGGGTCTCATCGGTGGGCCGCCAGTCAGGAGCGCGGTTATCCCGCACCAGACGTTGCTCGCGAGCCAAGATCGGCTGCGGGTCAACGCCTGCGGGATAACGAAGAGCCGCGTGCTCCTGCTGGTGGCTCTCGCGTAAGACCGCCGGCACGCTCCCCTTGATGATGTCGATGAGAGCTCGACGTCCATCTCGGTCAGCCGAAGAGTCCGTGCCCCGAAGCCAGGTGTCAGCCACAGAGTTCCGCTCCACGACGAGGGCCAAGACGTCATAGAGGAGTCCATTAACCTTTTCGATAACCAGAGAGGTGGGGTCGTCGAGGTCAAAGGGGGCCAAGTCCAGCCCAGCGGACTCAGACTCGGTCCGAAGCTGCACCACCAACTCGGAGAGGCGGTCGGTGTCGCCAGTACCACGATAACGATGTTTCTTGGAACCAAGGATATCCTCGCGGATACCCTTGGCCCAAGCCCGATGCAAGCGCCCCTTGTACACCGCGTCAACCGTGGCATGTTGGTCGACCAGGTGCTTCCGCAACGCGACAGCAGCGTCGGTGTTGCTGGAAGTAGAAGGGGGCACCACAGGTGGGGTGCTAGCGGTCGGAGTGTCCCGAACCGCATCCAGAAGCCGTATTGAGGCATCCAAGTCGGAGTCCCTCAATAGGCGTTTACGAGCTCGTGTAGATGTTGCCATACTTCTGAAAGCCAGAGAAAAGATGATGCGCGGCTGCACGTTTGGGTGTTGTGGCGGAAATGTAGGAAAGGCGTAACGGCGGAACGTGCGGAGAGGCGAAACGAGCGTGGGGCACTTGCAGATGTCGTCGTGGTCGAAGGTGTCCGGAGCACCAGCCCAAAATACGTAAACCAGCGGGATTGGGGCAGGTAAAATAGCGTAGATGAACATTGCCAAAACCGAGCAATAGCAACGCGCGGTGCCCATGACTCGCAGCCGCAAAAAACGTCTACCGTAAAACCATGGTCCAAATCCTAGTCGCACTAAACGCGCAAGTGCGCACCACCTTCAAGCGGCCGCTTAGCCAATCATGGCCAAGATAGCAAGTGGAATAAAAGCGTGGATGGGGCCACGACCTTACCGGAATATCCAAGTACACTAGATATCAGAAAGTCCCGTACTCGTGGATAAACTGTATAAGATAAATAAACCCTAAGCTAGATATACCCGGAACGGTCTCGACGGTCCCGGAGTCTAGCCTACCCGCGGACACCGCGTGTCACAAGACGAACCTACAGATCAGTCAGCAAATTCAGTTGTTGGTCCTAGGGACTGTCATAGGGCCTCGACTGACTCCTACTGTACGCCTTACACGTGATTTCAAAGAAGGTGTCATATCCAGTGTGTCATTCTCGGTGTACAGCTAGTGACCTAGACTCAGTATTTATGTCCATCTATACGAGTCTAGTGATCCGTTGTTTCACCGTCGGCAGCGGGTCCCCACTGCCTGAGCTGCTGTTTCTAGCAGGTTATGGTCCTTCTCACGCTTGCGTGAACTGAATTTTAGCGTAGAATTTTATTTCATTTCCGCCCTATCTTTCGGGTGAGCGTCTCCACGCTTTGTGGGACGCTTTAGAGCAGATTCTACGTATTTTCTGGAGGCGGCTGCTTACGGCTTTGGGTGATTACGACGAGGTGGTGCTCTACGATTTTTTTCTTGAGTGGGTTCATTGTTTGTATTCTTCTTCTCAAATGGATTCTCCGCAGATTTTATCGGGCGAGGCACTCGGCGATTTGCTGAGTCTCTCGGATGCTAAGATGCAGAAGCTTGATTTGCTGAAACGCGTTCAGCTTGTCTCTCTGTGCCAAGGCTCAGGCTAGAGCGCTCGCCCATTTTCGGAACGCTCCGCAGATTCTACGCAACCCACGACAGATTTTGACCCGGTTATCCTCCACATCATAGTTGGGGAGAGCGCAGGGGTTGGTGGTGCTCTCTCAGCGAAGATAGATCCCGGCGATTCTATAGGCTTGAGCGTGATCTCTCATGACATGGGCGTTGGGGATGGTCTGGCCGTTTTACATTTCAACTCTTTTTCGTCACAAGTATCCACGACTCGACCCTTGCCTAGTGCGACTAGCGCAAGAGAAATGGTTCCACAGGCCCCTCCTGTGGTAACCGAAGTTCATCACCACCACCATCATCGATCTACCGCTGCCTATATGGGCTCTGGGCAGTGCAGTTTTGAGCAGTATGAAGGTAGTGAGGAGGAAGATGAGTCGGATAACCCACTTGGGTATTACGACTCTGACAGTTGCGAGGAAGAGGTTCATGGATATCCTGGCCACTTGGCCATGCCGTACTATTCCGACTCTCAACTGGAACAGGGTGCAGCCGTGGGCGCAGGTTCTCACAGCGCATCTTATGGCGGAGTTTTCGACCCCTCACTTGAGGAAGAGTTTTTACCGCAGCAGGAGTTTTCTGTGGGCAGGGCAGCTTTCGATGAGCGTGGCACAACAGACTTTGAAAACGAGAATTTTCCGGTGTCGGAAGATGGAGAGTATACCCCTGAGGAGTGGGCTGACTGGGAGTCAGGGGCCTATGATTCTCTCGAGCATGGTGGTGCGCGAGAGGAATTCGTCGAGCATTTTGACGAGTGTGGTAGCGAGGAGTACTCCTCCGATGATTATTAGATTTTCTTTAAACAGACAGGCAGGACGTTTCACTATGGAGTGTTGACCATTTGCTGTAGCTGGGATTATTACTTCAGCGCCTTTACTTTATGGCCGCTGACCATTTGCGAGATGCTTTTACGAGTTGGCACGCATGTAGGCCGTAGATCCTTTCATGGTGCGACATACCTCAAGCTTAATCGACCGGCAGGGCTTTATTTGTGATGGTGGCTCATCCTAGCATGCAGACCGGCAGCGCCTTGAATCGTTGCTGACCACTAGCTGGCAAAGAGGAATTTTGATCGGAGACGTGTTATTCTTTTTACCTCGTTGCTCGCGACTCAACCTAGCATGTAATTTATGCTTTGGCACTTCACACATCTTGAGACCGTAGCTAGCTCCTAGAGTTAACAGCTTACATTTCTTTCAGTAAACTCTAGTAGCTAGGGTGGTGTGCTGTCACAAGCTGTGCACCTCAAATGAGGTGGTGTGCCGGAAATGACAGCCTGACTAGTTCGTACAGTCAGGTGTCATATCCACTGTGTCATTCTCGGTGTACAATTAGTGACCTAGACTCAGTATTTATGTCCATCTATACGAGTCTAGTGATCCGTTGTTTCACCGTCGGCAGCGCGGGTCCCCACTGCCTTGAGCTGCTGTTTCTAGCATAACCGCCCCGGCCGGTTCAGGGTCGGCCGGTGCAGGGTCGGTCTGCTCACCCGCCACCACCACAGACTGCGCGGAGGCACCACCAACCGCCTGGAGGGATGCCATAGCCGATGCGAAATCGGGCGGCAGCGGTCGATTGCCCGCAGGCAGAGCCGAGGCAGGGGCACGTGCAGGGGCGAAGGCTGCCACACACGTGTAGGGACATAGGCCCCTAGTCCCGGGGTGGGGGTCAGTGAGCCCCCACAGCCGAAAACAGACAAGGCAGGGTAATCCAACGCCCTTCCACTTTTTCAGCGGTGAGTTGGGGGGATCCACCCGCCACTCACCAACGCACTTGATGTTGTAGGCGGGCTTGCGGTCAACGGAGACGGAATTGAACGTCGGCTGTTTCGGCCGATCACCACCACCACCACCACCAGACGAGGGAGTATCGGCGGGGGTGGCGAATGCCAACTCCTCCTTCCACACTGTGCGCACACGTAGGCACAGCGTGGAGAAAGAGAAAGGGGTCCCAGTTCGAAGTTCACGAATGACGTTCACGTACAGCGAGTTGACGAAGGGCGTCTGCTTGGCGGAGTCGGCGAGGATGTGCCAGAGGTCTTTGGCGCGCTTGGACTCGCTGTAGTCGGGGTTGACGCGGACGTGCTTGTCGCCCAAGGTGCGGTAGCGGTAAGTTGAGGGGCGGGGTCCTTGTGCTCGTCGATGATGATGGAGCGCATCTTAACCCAATAGCGGTCGGTGTCGGAGTCAGGGACGCCCTCGACCTCACACCGTAGCCGCTGGAGGATATAACGGCCGTCACCAGGATGGGAGCGCGCAGCCTCGGAGTAAAGGGCCAACGCAGTCCCACGAAGTACGACTGGAAGGATGGTGAAGATGATCTCGTCGAGGACGACGTGATAAAAGTCGTAGTCGTGCTCGAGGTCGAGGAGCTTGGAGAACTCCGAGAAGGAAATATGGTACAACACATGTCGAAATGCAGAGAGTAGAGCGGCAAAATCTGTATCCGCTGAATCGCTGTCAAGGGTGAAGCCATTTTTAGGGTTGAACCCCCAGGGCGCAAAATGGTGACGATGTCGGTGGAGTACGTGAACGCGAAAGATAATTGCTCAAGGTACTCGTCCTCCCTCCCCTCCTCCACCGGCGTGGACAAGAGGACCGACGGGTCGTTGAAGAACATGACGGGCGTGGACGAAGGCCGCAATGAGGAAGGACGCGAACGTAGGGACGAAGTAGAAACAATCCGTCTCGGTCGCGTCGGACCCGGCGTCGTAGTGCCAGAATTTCCAGGGGACGGCGAAGGAGAAGCACGAGCCCGTCGTGCCGATCGAAGCGCCTCTGCGAGGCTGGTTTGGCGTTGTTGGGACATGATGGGAAGGAAGTAGGCGGCCAGATTGAAGGACTTAGAATGGAAGTCAGGCCGAGGGAAATCGCGGAGAACCAATCACAGATGGTAGGTAACCCACGAAGTGAAACAAGGGATTTCGGAATGAGGCTAATGCACTCAAACCGGAAGGCAGTCAGAGGAAAGTCTAGAATTGACGAGTGGCCAAAGCGAGCTGATGCAAACCGAACACCACTTAGCGTGAAGTGGGTCGATAACCTGGCGAAAAGGATGATCTAGTGATATATATATATATATAGGGAATATATATATACAGTGCAGTCACAGAAAACACAGTGTCGGGTGCTCGGAACGGAATAGTATAAAACTGGTTAGACATAATCACGGACTGTCTAACTAGGAAGTCTAACGGCACGAGGACACGGTCACGGGTGACACATGTCACACACAGTGAGAGGTGAAGCTAGGAGAAGCAGGCCCCCATACAATGAGGGGGGGGGATCAGCTTCCCCCTGAGAAACGATGAAACCGGCGGCCCCGATGGCGGTACGAACGGTGGATTTCCAAAGTAAGCGCTCAGATCAGACACTAGCCCCGGTGGAAAATGCATTTCTTGCGGAGAATTCGCTGCACCAGTCACAGGCGGTAACGCTGCGTGATTGCTGTTCATCATCAAGAAGGTTTACACGAGCGCACTAAACAATAGCAGTGATTGTGAACGCTGCCGACGCAATTTTTGGCTAAACGTAGAAGAAATCGTCCGCTAAAAAGGAATTCGCGCGGAAAGATCGTCGCCAAAAGAAGAAATCACCAAAATACGGTGTAGTCGCTGTCCATCATTCACGAACGTACGGCTGATGGCGGTTCGGTGAGCGGTGAACACTTTTCTCGGCGCTAATTAGTCGAATTGTGTAAAAGTCTACCGCTGAAAAGAGATGCTCGCGGAAAGGCTGCTAGAGAGAAAAAAATTGCTGATGCGCGTTAAGTGTCGTCGGAGTCGTCATATGTCGATATGCGGAGTCGTTATGTGCAGATAAACACTTTTCTCGGCGCTAATTAGTCGATTTTTTTGCGAAATTCTACCGCTGAAAAGAGATTCTCGCGGAAAGGCCGCGAGAGAGAAAAGATTGCTGATGCGCGTTAAGTGTCGGAGTCGTCATATGTCGATATGCGGAGTCGTTATGTGCAGATAAACACTTTTTTCGGCGCTAATTAGTCGATTTTCTTTTTGCAAAATTCTACCGCTGAAAAGAGATTCTCGCGGAAAGGCCGCGAGAGAGAAAATATTGCTGATACGCGTTAAGTGTCGGAGTCGTCATATGTCGATATGCGGAGTCGTTATATGCAGATATACGGTGTTCTCAGGAGAACAGGACGTGTCGTTGTCTATGTCACGGTTTCTTCGCCTAACGGCGGATTATACGTTCTGATTTTCCTACAGGTGTGGTACTATGTTGCGGAACACTGTACCAACCTAGCCGCGAAATTCGCGACCACGCTGATACCAGTTGTTCGGGTGCAAACCTAAGGCAGGTTTGCACCGTTTGCAATTACTTGCTGGAGTGTTAGGAGAACACTTGTTGAATTATGAACTAACAATTCAAGGTGATATATCGGATCTTACTTAAAACAGTTAACAACTCCCGAGATGGGTTGTCGGCTGTAAACATTTCGTAACTGATGTGAGAGCTTGCTCAGCTCTTTTAGTAGTAACTTGTCGACTCGAACTCCCTCGGCTCACCTCGGATTCGAATGTCACATGGCAGTCATTTCTTATGCAGCAGTCCCGATATCTGTCTTGTCATACAATCCTTGGACTGCAACTGCCAATCAACTCTGATTTGTCTTCTGCCTAGATTTGCCGATGTGACAAGGACTGTGGCTTCCCTCCAGTTCTGTTGGGCTGTTTGAGTCCTGAAGGTTTCCCACCAGTTCTGGATGGTTTCCGACCAATTCTCTCAAACCTGATCTGCCGTGGGTGTAGATATTCAAATGTCACATTCTGCCAGTCACCCTTGTCATACTGGTGACTGTCATCAGTGCTGTCACTCGTCACTCTGGCACGTCTGTCTCTCGTACCGACTCGCGATTCACCCTAGTACAAAAGGGTCCCGATCACGCCCCCGATAACAGGTGACACGCATACAACTGCTGCATGCAACACGAACGTCATCGCGCGTTATAAGTTTGAAGTACGAAAATAATTTATGTCATCAAATACTCATTCATGAAACGGTGATTAAGCCCACAAAATCTTTTTGTTGCAAATTTCGTCTTCGCACAAATTTAAGTTACATCAAACTACAACATGCATACATACCAATGATCTTATCGTCCCAAACCATTAAGAAAATGTCCCCAAATTTTGGGCATCCCCTAATGGAACAGCCCGCCAATCCAATCAATCTTCGTCAAGGCAATTGCCTTCACGAGCATGGCAGGCAGACATTTGCCGCAACCCGCACCAATAACTCACAATGGGGTCAATGCTCTTCACAATCACGCGCGATCCTTTGTGCGGCTTCTCTTGCTACACTTCACACTTTCAAAATGGGATCGCAATTCACATGGAGGAAATATTCCAGCACTATAACAAACAATCGCTCACCTCAAATCACTCTTGTCACAAGCAAGTTAGGTACAATCTTATTGAAGTGCATAACAGTCTTTGTGGCTACATGCGTGTTCTTCACTTGGAAGCAACTTTCACCATCTTGGTAGTTATGATAAGTAATGGGGACATGACTCAGATTCCAGGTAATATCTTAATGCCATCTACAACCTTGCAGCTATGTACCGCATACAAGTCGTGCATTTTCGGATAGCACCTGCACAAACAAAATCCATTTGCAAGCACACTCAGCTTCGCAGGTGCACACTTAATGGATGCATGGCCAAGGTATGCAACGGGCTAGGGAGAACCCGTATTTATATATTGATCATGTTGGACATGGAGGACAATGCCAGCGAGGAGAGGGTGTCACGTGCCGAGGAAAAGGGAATGCAAGTCGGATCCGCGTGGGCTGAAGGGCTGGAGAGATCGGTGGGCATGTCGACTTTCGTTTGCGCTCTGGTAAGGGGTGTGATGGGGATAACTGTTACTCATCCAAAAGGGCGGTGCCCATAGTGCACTAGCTGGCAGTAGGCAGGCAAGCGGGCAGAAGGTTGGGGAGGTGATCCAAGGGGGCCTCAATATGCAGGGTGCCTGCGGTCACCAGAGATGATGCCAGTCAAGAGTGACCTTGGTATTGGTCAAGCAGGACTCGGCAGTGTTAGAAGGCACTGGTCAAGCATGACCCGGCAGTGTTAGAAGGCACCGGTCAAGCATGACCCGGCAGT
>LGRX02008302.1:0-47694 GCA_001247695.2 Cymbomonas tetramitiformis | reverse complement strand
GGGCCTCCTTGCAGAGGCTGATGCGCGTGCCTGGGAGCAGCACACCGCGCACGCATGCCTCGCCGCCGAGCGCGGAGCGCGGCACCCACACTCGGGGTGCTGATGAGGCCGGCGAGCCCCAAGCTCCGGGCGAGTGCACCCGTCTCGACGGGACGCATCCTCACGCGCGTGCAAGGAGGCCCACCCTTGCATGCGTGTCGCCACGAGGTGAGCACACCGAGGTGCTCACCCGCGCCCTCCCCTTAGGGCCACCGAGAGTGAAGCGTCCGGGTGGGACCTACAGTACGGTCTTGGGACCTACGGTCCTGGGTCCCACGGTCCGGTATGTCACATAACCAGAGTTATGTGACACAGCACCTCTCGCCCGCTCTTCGCCGCACCGTGACACATAACATCCAAAGCCATTATCGGTCGGTCAAGTAAGATGCAAGTGACACCAGGGCGAGGTGACACAGAAGAGACAAGCCACCCTGCCATGGGGGCGAAAGTCTGTCTCTCCATGACTCCCCTTTCTCCCCTTAATTTCTTCTCCCCCTTTCTGAGGGTCCCTTCTCCCCTTTTTTTTCGCCCCCTTTTTTCTCCCTTTTTTCTCCCCTTCTCCTTCTCCCCCTTTTCTCCCCCCCTTTTCTCCCCCCCCTTTTCTCCCCCCTTTTCTCCCCCCCTTTCTCCCCCTCCCCCTCCCTTTTCTCCCTTTTTTTTCTCCCCTCTTTTTCTCCTCTTTCTCCCTCCCCTTCTCCCCCTCTCCCCTTCTCCCCTTCTCCCCTCCGAAATTTCTCCCTTTCACCAGTATTTTATGCCATTTGGTGTTTACAAGCGTTCGATCCTTGGTTGCATAAAACGACGTTGCAACTTGCAAGTTGAAGTTCAAGCGAAGGAGCTATCGCGCATGCGATGGATCTGTGATAAGCTGTGTTCAGTTTTCAAACTTGACGACGAGCGCAGTGACGTATTCGAAGCAGATGGACACGCGCCTTTGAAGCGATACGGACTGCTGTGAGAGGTCTTTGAATCACCATCCATGCTTCCTCACAGCCTGAATCCTCCAAGTTTCCGACCAGTAGCCGTGATATTGTCCGTGAGAAGAATAAGCAAGAGTTCCATCAACAAAGAGATGAACAATCCAAACGAGCGCTGAGTGATAGTTGGCTCAAAATTTGAGTTCCAATGCCGAGTCAATTGGGGCGTCGTCCTGCGCGGCATTTCAACGTGAGGCTCTCAGCGATATTCGGTAAGCCGTGCCGCACGCATGTTTCGGTCATCCTACGCCAATTTCCTTTCAAGCGGGTTGTGAATGCGACAAAACGAGCCTTAACAGTGCAACCCTGCTGCTGTTTCAAACTGCATGTTTCGCACCATAGCGCAGACGCATTCTTTGCGCGGCTGCTTCTTTGGTTCTCTTCCACAGAACCGCCCGTGTGTTGTGGGGGCAGCCTTCGTTGCTCTCGGCTGTGTTCCGATGCTGCTGATGCCGCAAGGAAATTTAGATAACGGTCGAGATTTCTTCGCCTCGAAGTCCCTTGAGTACCTCTCTGAGATTGCTCCGCCTTCAGGGGTGCGCTTACCTTCAGTCCCTTGAACATAGTGTTCACACGCGCCATCTCTACCCGCATTGTGAGTTCCTGCAACGACCATAACTTTGAAAGCCCACACCGCCTTGACCACTTGTGCTCGGCGCTTGCGCTGTCTAGATACCGCATTGTGCACAACTCCAACGCATGCTCAAATCTTTGAACAACGCATGCTCTAGTCGTTGGATAGCTTCCTGACATCGCGCTCTTACGTAGTTTCGTTGTTGGTTGCCGCTGCTTGTGCTGTGCTATGCTTGAGAGAGGAACGTTTGGATGACTGTCCACCTGGGAGCCAGGAAATCCATGAATCGCTTACGCGAACTCCGGTGGCTCGGGAACCTTCCGAGGTGTCCTCTGGAGAGGTGACATGCGTCTGCCCCCGTTGCGGCACATCCCCTGAACCACAGACCACACTTACAGCTCATTTTTCGAAAATACTTCCGCGCATATGCTTGCTTGCAGACGGAACTTCATCTGTTGCCTTCCGGCGCCGTCTTCTCGGATTCTTCCGCGTTGTGCCACAGCGATCAGCGCAGGCGCGCGGGATCATGTCGTGCCGAGGGAATCTGCACAGTTATCATAGCGCCACTCGAGTTACCATTCGGTAGCCGCTCTGCAAGCGCCTTTGGCTTCCAGCAGTAGGGTTTATCCTATTGAGGCCTTCCCGCGCAGCCCGGCGAAGCTTCCATGGCGGATCCTCCGGAGGCCGATCTGACGACGAAGGCCTGCGCTCTGACGTCCACCGAGAAGTGCGTGTCCTTTACAAAAGATTACAGCACTGCGAGCGCCGAGTCAGACTGCACGTTCACATCAGTCGAGTGCGCCCCTCACGGCTTGCTGCACACCCAGGCTATCGGTCTCTTGTTCCCACGACCGGTCATCATCTCTGCAAGTGTGTCCGGGTCAGTCCAACTCGGCTTGCCAAAATCCTACTTGGCTTCCGGTCGGTGCCTTCCGCTCCGCTTGGTGACCGTGCCCACCCAGCACCTGCTGAAGCGCGAGCAGTGCTGCCGAGCTGTGGTATGCAGGTGCTCGATGGGGGAGACGAGGTGGGTGCAGTGCTGCCCCCACCACCTGAGAGCTGCGACGGTGCAGACGTTCACCTGCTGCCTCTCGGAGCGCACCAAGCCTCGCGTCTTCCTTTACCCCGACCCTCATCCGCAAGCCAGGTCAACTCCACGCCCAACCACCCGCCAGCTCACCCCTTAGCTCTCCTGCGAGCCGGTGCATCCCATGGCCCTCTCGTGCACCACTCCAGAACGCCGCATGGCTGCCCGACGCTTCTCCACGTTGCTTTGCCGATGTTGATGGCGTGAGTGCTCATTGCTTTCGCCTGGTATAGAGGAGCTGCGAGATGCGCGGCAAGCTTCGATCACCAGTGAGAGGCATGGTGCCAGATGTGCGTCGTGCTGCGATACGCCAGGAGAATCGATTCCCTGGCGCGGGGCTTGAAGGAGGCTTGAAGGGGGCTTGAAGGAGGCTTGAAGGGGGCTTGAAGGAGGCGCCATGGTGGAGGGGGAGTGGCAGGGGCCGCGGAGGTCCGGTCATGCGGTCATCTGTTGCCCTCCCCACCAAGAATGTGCTGCAAAAGACTGTGGGAAAGGTGCGCTGCCGGCCCGGGAGATCTTGGCCACACGGTGTGGTCATAGGGTGCTCTTGCAGAAGTGGCTCTCTCTGCACCGGCACCGCGTCTTCCTCTAAAAGCGCTTCTTGCCCTCGCAGCTCACCCCGAGTCCTCGGTCGTTTCTATTTATCTGGGTGGCAGGTGTCAACCCGCAACCACGATTCACACGATGGGCATGATGGAGCCTCCCCAATCACGTGGCTCTCCAGGGGCATGATTCACCAAGGGGCGCGGTAGAGACTCGGGGATCACGTGGCTCTCCAGGGGCATGATTCACCAAGGGGCGCGGTAGAGACTCGGGGATCACGTGGCTCTCCAGGGGCATGATTCACCAAGGGGCGCGGTAGAGACTCGGGGATCACGTGGCTCTCCAGGGGCATGATTCACCAAGGGGCCCAATTCAGACGTAACTGTAACGTGAACAGGTTGTAGCCCGAAAAAACAAGAACCCACACGATGAGGTGTGGCTGGGGACCCTGTGCCTTAATGGAGTCACCCACAGGCGGCATATGAGCGTTGGGAGCGCGGCATGATTGCAACGGCTCCGGACGTGACATTCAACCGAGAGAGCCTGTCTGCGCCGCATCTGGCAGGTGACGTGGCAGCCTACGCAGCCTGAAGACTATGTTTGTTGCATGAGCCTTGCAGTGGGATCTTTTTCCCCAACCGGTGCAGTGAGGCTGCCCACGAGGGCACGGGAAAAAAGTGGGGTTGATCGCAGCAGATGTAGCTGGTGTTGCCCTACGGCAAGTCATGTGTTTGATGACCTCTTTGCCTAGGCTGCCCAAGTTGACTCCTCCGGGAAGGGTGCTCGGGGTGCCGGGAATGAGACAGCCGTCGGCCGAGAGGCGCAAGAGCCCAAAGGGGAAAAGGAGGAAAGCATGCGCTCGTCATCCGAGGAGCCTCCTACCGCCACATCGGTGACCAGCCCTGCTTCCGGGAGCGGCGATGCCAGGAGAGGGGCAGACGAAGAGATGGGAAGTATTATCGCCGTCGATCATGACGCCGGGGAGGGTCTCTCTGACGATCTAGCCGATACTCCGGCGCCTCCTCGCGCCCCGCAGACCCTCGCGCCGACGCTGTCCTTCAAGGAGAGGAAGCACCGTGATTGGTTGCGGTGCGGCCCTGGACATTTGTTGAATCTTTGCAGCGCTGGTGCGCGCAGTAGGCCTGCTACGTGCTAGCACTGATGCAATTGCTCGTGACAGCAGCAGAGCATCAGCTCCGCGGTCTCCCGTCTATATGTATGCAGCGTAGCGGATGTGCATTTCATTTCAGATGGCCTTACAACAATGTGTTGGACGGTCGATTTCCTTGCCACGTGCCCGGGAACCGTGTGAGTGCCGCGGCTGCGGGTGTTTGGGTGACGCGGATGCCCTCCAGGATGCACAACACAATGGATTCGCCGCCGCCGTGCCCTCCGCACCCTCCCCATGCCAGGCCCAGACTATGCAACGTCACCGTGAGCATCGGCAACGCCACGCGGGCGCTACCCTCGGCCGACTCTGCCCGAATCGCAGCCAACAAAAGCCTTGATGAAAATGGGAGCTCGGACAGCGACACCCCTGCGGTTGGGGCTTGGGACACGATCAGCAAAACCAGCAACATCACGGGAGGCATTGCAAGCATCATATCAGGCGACATGGAAGGCGGTATGACGGGCGTGGTACCACTCCAGAGTTTAGAAGCGCAGACGGACTCAATTGCCAGCATCACCATGCTTGCGCCGTGTGACGGGTGCGCGCCCGCAGCTCAGTTCACTCCTGAATGACCTCACCACAGCGCAAGCCATGCGATTTTCGGCTCGAACAGCCGATGGTAGATTGTGTACCTTTGATCATATTCGGATAAATATCCAATGGCGCTGCAATCTCAACATGAAGTGTGGAGCGATTTCATCGGCGAATCAGTAGCACACGAAAGGAGAGTTCGCTCATGGCAGCGAGGCCACACAGCAGCTCCTGCGCCGGGAGAATCGGAGCAGCCGTCCTGACTCTGACTGAATGCTCCGCGCTATACGGCGTTTTTCGTTTGTAATGAACATCATTTTATACACCATCTTCTGACTCAAGATGCATCGAATATACCCAAAATATAAATTATTTTAAACGATCTGGATTTAGCGAATTCTTGATCCGACTGCTTTCGTGGATGAAGATAATGATGGAGAACTCTGGCAAACTGCCGAACTCCTTGAAACTCCAGTTCGCTCAGAAACAGAATGGTAAAGCTGCGAACGGAAGGTCAAAGGCAAAGGGGAAGGCAAAGGGTTTAAGATTTAGCGGCAGTAGGAATAGTTTTCAGAAGCATATGAAAAGTATTCTAGTGCTTCTGAAAACTATTCCTACTTCTTCTATATCCTAAACCCTTTGCCTTGCCTTTTACTGCTGCACGCGACCGGCAAGCATCTTTGAAACTTCCGAGTTTCAAAGATGCGTTTTGTATTTTGGGTGCACCCTAAAATTACAAAACAGCCGAGCGCTTCCCGTTTGTGCGGGATATTCACATTTATTCCATGGCATATTTCATATGAAATATACACATAAGCACGAAGGCATCGGCCACGCATCTTTGAAACTAACGAGTTTCAAAGATGCGTTTTTGGTCATTTGGGTGCGCATACCCAAATAACAAATCAGCCGAGCGCTTCCCGTTGGCGTGGGGTATCCAACGCTTGAATGTTGAATATTCATTATAATATGAGTTAGCATGCGAGGTTGCGAAGGCATCGGGACAGAATCTACGAAACTGTCCTATGCCTTTGCCTTTGGGTTTGGGTTCGAACGTACCCAAACCCAAAGATGCCAAACAGCCGAGGGCTTCCCGTGCGTCCTAGCGCACGAAACTTGGCACAAATACTGCCAAGATACATATATTTAAGTTACCTGAAGCTCAAGGCTTCAAGTTACTTGTGCGCGAAACGCGCAATTTATTTCTAAGGCAGATGTTTTGGGTTTGGGTTCGAACGTGACACCCAAACCCAAAGATGCCAAACAGCCGAGGGCTTCCCGTGCGTCCTAGAGCACGAAACTTGGCATAAATACTGCCAAGATACATATCTTTAAGTAACTTGAAGCTCAAGGCTTCAAGTTACTTGTGCGCGAAACGCGCAATTTGTTTCTAAGGCAGATGTGGCCGAGGGCGCTTCAGAACTAGCAGATTGATCTGCTGTTTCTTTGAGCGCAAAACGGCCAGAAGGGTTTCGTTTAAGCGAAACTTTTCTGCGTCTTTGAGAAACACTTTCGGAATATTTTTCATACATCTTATCCACTTTTGGATGCGCCATACTGCAAGGCGGATAATGCAGCGGATCAAAGCGAACCCTGAGCGATAAACGTACCCACCGTAGTGGAACGTTGACGATATGTTTTCGAGTGAAACTTGAAGTATATCGGAGAGAAAAGTTTTAGTTTGAAAGATTCATCGGGAGGAAATCTTTCAATTTTCAAGCATGATGCGCCAAATTGAAAGGCGGGAACGAACTGGCAGGGACCCCTACCCTAGGGCTCTCGCTTGCAGGCGGGAATCCTGCGAACGAGATGAAACCCTCCCGATAGATCGAACCGCCGTGAAAAGTTGACCTTAGCACAGCTTTGACCGGAAGTAGACATGCACATTGAGAGGTCATTTTTCAAACTAAGTCGGTTTCGAGTTACCACCTGTCAGAATACAGAATCTGATGGTGCAGATACTATCTTACCGTATGTTTACGGTCGCGATGCAACCTTTCGGGTGATGATGACTATCGGCGATTATATCGCAAAATGTTGTATAAGATAAATAGTATATGGAGACAAAACGCCGTACGCTATGGCGGTGGATCGGTTGAGGCCGTTGGCTCGGTGTATTGCCACGCGTCGAGGAGGCGCATGCAAGCTCCTCGGGGAGAGTGGCTAGGGGGGGAGAGTGGCCTGGAAGGGCAAACCATGGCCGATGGGATGGGTTATATGCCGCGCACCGCAGGCAAGAGTTGGCACAGGACTCGGACATCGAGACCGACTCGGACACCGACTCCGACGACGCCTTGCCGGAAGATGCCGAGGTGCCGCTTTTGCCATGGAGCTCTTCTGAGGCCGCCCAGAGTTTGCTTGTGGAGAGATTCCGTGGTTTTCAGCATTGCATTTCTATGGGACAGGGCAGTGGTCCAGATTGCATGCCGAATCCTAAAATGTTCAAATTGGAGTGCAACAGAATTTTTGTGGTTTCAGACTTTCAGAATCCGTGACTCCTGTTGCAGTAGAGCCGAATGACACATGTAGCTCCGTGACATAAACAGGATGTACAAGTAGCCACGAAGCGACACGCCTGTTCAGCTCTGTTCCTTTTGCTCTTGCAAACTGGAACTTCACGGGTACCTACGGTACTTTGTGAGGCACACTGCAAATCTGATTTTGTAAGAATTTCTTCACCTGTTTCACCGGTAAAACAGTAGAGTAGGTAGTGACTAGACCACTTGGTTGTACGACGGCGATCGAACGACAACAGGAGATCTGACAGAGAAGTCGCGGGGACGGCGTTACGACTTCAAACGACGGCTTCACATCGGCTACGGCAGTACGATTGACTTCACTGTTACTCCTTTGAGGGAGAGAGAATGGCTGGATCTTCGAAGGGCAAGTCTGCAGAGGATTTCCCTCCCCTCCCGGGGAAGCCAGACATCGGGCAGGCTTCCCCTTCCCCGGCAGCACCGTCCACTCAGGACGTGCTGATGCAACAAATTCTGACAATGCAAAAGCAGCAAGGGGAGCTGCTTGAGATGCAGAGGCAGCTGGCAGAGGAGCATCGACTGCTGCGTAATGAGCTTCAACGTCAAGCACAGATCAACGTTAAGTTGGAGGCGAAGGTGGCAGCGAAGCCTGGGACTTCCTACCCGGACTCCGCAACCAAGACCGCCGAGCAACTTCTGGAGAGAAGGAGGAAGCTGGAGTACGAGCCAACAGCCTCGATCAACCCGTTCCCACCGCGGCCGGCTACATTGACATCGAGGATGCCGCAGTTGTACGACCTGCACGGCAGCAAGACGTACGACGCGCTCTCCAAGAAGTCCAACTCCTCGATGAAGTACGAGTGCATGGTTCTGGCTCCGGCGCTGTCTTATTTGCACGACGTGGTGGACGAGTGCAACAAGACGTTGGACGTGAACGAGGACTCCGGAATGACGCAGAGAGAGTGGCAGAAACGTTTCCACGCGGTTACCAACTCGGTGCACGGCGTGTACGCGTTGCTGTGCAACCGTTGGACGATGCTGGAACTGCGCGGGCAGCTGGAGCAGGAGCCTGGTTCTTCACAACAGGGAGGATCGGACGCTCTACGCGCAAAGCTGCAGTTCGTGGAGGACAGGGTCTACCAGGCAGCAGACGGCGTGGTGGCAGATGAGGTGTTGCAGCAATGGCTGAACGACTTCGACAAGAACCGCGGCAAGGCGATGCTGAGCATGACGGCGAAGAACGCAGCGAACGCGGAAACGTCGGTGGCAAATCCGCGGGACCGTGAACTGCGCTGGAAGGAGCGTAAGAACAAGGAGGAGAAGGACGGTAAGAAGCCTACCGACAAAGGCGGCAAGGGCCGGGGCGGAAAGCCCGCGGCCGATGTGTGATGTGCGTGCCGCCACCCCGTCCAGCGCAACAGCCCTCTCCGGGCGCGGGACGGGGGAAACTCACCGTGCAACAGCAGGTGAGACAGCGGAGGGGAGCATGGCGCGCGGCGGGCGCCAGTTCCGAGGTGATGCAATGGATTACTCACGGGGTGAAGTTGAGGTGGAAGCGCAAGCCTCCGCCTCCGTTCGACCACGGGGTGTCACAGAGGGATGCTACGCGGCAGCAGCAGGTGTGGCCGGACGCGGAGAAGGAGAGGCTGCTGGAGAACGGTGCTAGGACGAGAGCGACGAGAAGATCTCACGTTTCTCGCGCTTTTTTAGTGCCAAAACCGGGTACGAACAAGTGGAGACTGGTGGTGGACTTCCGATGGCTGAACCAGTGGTGTGTGAAAAATCGTGTGAAGATGGAGACGCTGAAGAAACTAAGGAGACTGGCGAAACCGGGCGACTGGTGCTTCAGCTTCGACCTCCAAGACGGTTTTCATGCGCTAGGGATCCACCCGGACTTTCAGAAATTCATGCAGTTCGACCTGCAAGGGGACCTGCTTCAATGTTCAGCGATGCCGTTCGGAAGGAGCGACGCTCCGAGAGTGTTCTGCAAGTTCGTACGCGTGATGGTGGAGGCTTTGCGTTCTCCACAGGCAGCGGAGGATCGCAGAGAAATCAAGAGACTGCGGGACGGTTCCGCAGTACGGCAGCGATGGTCAGTCCGTCGCAGGACCGGTGGTGCTGGCGGGGACGCGAACCGTCACAGCGGAATGCGAGTACTACCGTACATGGACGATTTTCTGGTGCTGGTCGACTCTCAAAGAGAAGGCTTTCTGCGTCGAGAAAAAGTTCAACTGGTGCTTCATCGACTTGGCCTACGGCGGAACGAGAAGAAGGGCCAATGGGAGCCTACACAGGTGGTGGAGCACCTCGGTTTGGAGGTGGACCTGAAGCTGGGACAATTCCGTGTAACAGAACGACGGGTACACAAGATCCACACCAGGGCGAAGGAGATCCTGTGCGACGCAGCGAGAAATCGGAGGTGGATTCCTGCCAGGAGACTGGCTTCCTTCACGGGACGCTGCCAATCCGTGTACTTGGCAGTACCAGCGGCGCGGCTCTACCTACGGGAGCTCTACTTCGTGCTGGCAGAGAAACGCAGCTGGGGAGCAAAGGTAAAGATCTCGCGTGCAGCTCGGGGGGACTTAGAATGGTGGTCCAGGCTGCCTGTGATGAGCAGGTGGAACGGGCGCAAGATCTGGAGATCCCCGACGAGAGCGAAGGTGCACACGGACTCTTCGATGACAGCTTGGGGAGGAGTGCTGAACCTGAAGTTCCCCGCGCGAGGTTTCTGGCCAGACGAGATGCGCAACTGGCACATTACACACCTGGAGCTGGAGGCCGTGTACAAGACCGTACAGGCGTTCCTGCAGGAGCTGGAGGGCAAGGTCGTACGGCTCTACTGCGACAACCAGGCGGTGGTGGCGATGCTGTCACACTTCACCTCCAGGAACCCGGACCTGATGAGGAGAATGAGGAGACTCTGGCTGCTACTGGATCTGCACGACATCGAGTTGCAGGCTCGGTACATCCGCAGCGAGGCCAGCGTGTGGGCCGACAACCTTTCGCGTTGCGAGGATTTGGACGACTGGCGGCTGAATCGGGACTGGTTCGTGTGGGCCAACAAGCAGTGGGGGCCCTACACAGTCGACCGATTCGCTTCCGAGATCTCCGCGCAGCTTCCTCGGTACTACGCTGCGTGGAAGGACCCGAAGTGCGAAGGTGTGGACTCTCTGACGTACGACTGGCGGGGGGGAGAACAATTGGGTGAACCCCCCGTGGGCGCTGCTGGACGAGGTGGCGCACAAGCTGCGGGAGGAGGGGGCCGCTGCTACGGTGGTGGCTCCGTACTGGCCGGGACAGTCCTGGTTTAGGGAGTTGGAGGCCCTGGCCACCGAGGTGGTGATCATGCCACGGCGCAGGGACCTGTTCACTCCGAGCAGGCTGGGAGGGTCCGAGCTGCTCGGGCCCTCGAAGTGGGACGCTGTGATGTTCTTCATCGAGGCGCGCCCGTGAGTTACTACGCTGTTGAAGTACGAAGGAGCTCTGCTACGAGTACGACAGCAAGCAAGGTGACCGTGGGTACGAAAATCGAGGTGTTCTGGAAGGACGATGACTGCTTCTACCCGGGTGTGGTGAAGGAGTTCAACGAGGACGGGAAGGCGCACGTGATGTACGACGACGGCGACGAGGAGACGCAAGACTTGTCCGAGGAGAACTTCAAAATCATCAACAGCACGGACGCGGCAACGGACGCGGACGGCGAGAACACCGAGCGGAGCAGCGGAGGCAACTAGGAAGAATACAAGCGCGGTGGTGTTGTACAAAACTTCCTCACGCGCTCACTTTGTGAGCGGTGGAGGGGTGAGTTGGGACCTTCCCGGCTCACGGAACTGGCGGTGTCGATGCAGAGAAAGGCACTGCTGGACACGACGATGGGCAACTACGGACCGAAGGCGCGGCGATTCATTTTATTTTGTGAGCGTGACCAACGGCCGTGGCTACCAGCGTCGGAGGCGACCGTGTTGTTGTACATCGCCTCTCTGTTGGAGGACGGGAACATCAAGTCGGCCTCCTTACAGCCGTACCTGTCCGCCATCAACAACTACCACGAGGACCTAGGTTTTCCTGGACCAGCGAAGGGGCGTTCTGTGACCCGAGCTGTGAAGGGGATGGCGACCATCCAGGCGGAGCTGGCGGTGCAGGAGGAGAACATCGAGACCCAGCGGACGTGGCTGCCAGCGGCACACGTACGACGTGTGCACGAAGCAGCGCTGAGTTTGACTCCGAGATCGCCTGAGGAGCTGCAGCTACTGCGAGCCTTCACCTACGTGGTTGTGGCCTTCGTGACCTTCGGCAGACCGGACACGGGGACCTCGTTGTCACGGCAGCACGTTCATTGTGGCGACAGTGAGTTCTCAGTGGTGCTGCTGAAGGAGAAGGGACGGCGACATCAACGGGTGAAGAGACGCCTGTGCATCCCTGGAAGGGGGTGGCTCTGTTGAAGGAGCTGATCGAGCACTGGGAGTTCCACCGTGACACGGCTTGGAACAGTTCTGAGAAGACTCAACCTGACGCCTACTGGCTGCTACCCGAGGACCCGAAGAACTTCAAGGCTTCCGTGGCAAATGACTGGATTGGTCTGGCTCTCAGCGAGCTGGACTGCAGACCTCCTGAAGGAGGTCACTTTTCTGCACACAGCACCCGGAAGGGTGCCACGACGTGTGCTCGAGCTGTGGGTGTTGCAATGGAGAAAGTGTGCTTCCTTGGAGGCTGGTCACAGTTCTCTTCGGCAGTGCAGCACTACATCGACCCGACAGCTCTGAGGGACACAGACATGGACTACTACTTCGCTTGGTTAACATGGTCAGAGTGACAGAGATCAGATTTCTTTTGTGTGCCTCACAGTTTCATCTTTGGTTTCATGGCAAATGAGGATTCGAGCAAAAGAGAAATGTTTAAATTGGAGTGCAACAAATTTTTTGTGGTTTCAGACTTTCAGAATCCGTGACTCCTGCTGCAGTAGAGCCGAATGACACATGTAGCTCCGTGACACAAACAGGATGTACAAGTAGCCACGAAGCGACACGCCTGTTCAGCTCTGTTCCTTTTGCTCTTCCCACCGCTCCCGACCCAGAGGACTCTTTCCTTTTGGTGACGTGCATAGACAGTCAGGACATCTCATCAAAAACATGAATTTAGAAAGCATGTAAAAAGCACAAAATGCATTTTAAACACTTTACAAAATCATTTAATGAAATGTATTGCAGTGCCTGCCTTTGGCAAATGAAGATTCGAGCAAAAGAGAAACCCTAAAACTGTTCAAATTGGAGTGCAAGAAATTTTTTGTGGTTTCAGACTTTCAGAATCCGTGACTTCTGCTGCAGTAGAGCCGAATGACACATGTAGCTCCGTGACACAAACAGGATGTACAAGTAGCCACGAAGCGACACGCCTGTTCAACTCTGTTCCTTTTGCTCTTGCAAACAGGAACGTCACGGGTACCTACGGTACTCTGTGAGGCACACTGCAAAATCTGATTTTGTAAGAATTTCTTCACATGTTTCACCTGTAAACAGTAGAGTAGGTAGTGACAAGACCACTAGGTTGTACGACGGCGATCGAACGACGACGGGAGATCTAACATCGAAGTCGCGGGGACGGCGTTTACGACTGCAAACGGCGGCTTCACATCGGCTACGGCAGTACGATTGACTACACTGTGACTCCTTTGAGGGAGAAGAATGGCTGGAAATGCTAAGGGCAAGACTCCAGAGGATTTCCCTCCCCTCCCGGAGAAGCCAGACATCGGGCAGGCTTCCCCTTCCCCCGCAGCACCGACCACACAGGACGTGCTGATGCAACAAATTCTGGTCATGCAAAAGCAGCAAGGGGAGCTGCTTGAAATGCAGAGGCAACAGGCAGAGGAGCATCGCCTGCTGCGTGATGAGCTTCACCGACAAGCACTAATCAACGTGGAGTTGGAGGCGAAGGTGGCAGCGAAGCCTGGGACTTCGGACCCGGACACCGTAGCCAAGACCGCCGAGCAACTTCTGAAGAGAAGGAGGAAGCTGGCGTACGTGCCAGCAGCCTTAGTCAACCCGTTCCCGCCGCGGCCGGCTACGCTGACATCGAGAATGCCTCAGTTGTACGACCTGCACGGCAACAAGACGTACGACGTTCTCTCCAAGAAGTCCAACTCCTCAATGAAGTACGAGTGCCTGGTTCTGGCTCCAGGGCTGTCTTATTTGCACGACGTGGTGTACGAATGCAACGAGACGTTGGACGTGAACGAGGGCTGCGATTTGTCGGGCAGCGAGTGGCTAAAACGTTTCCACGCAGTGACCAACTCTGCGCACGGCGTGTACGCGTTGTTGTGCAACAGGTGGACGATGCTGGAACTGCGCGGGCAGTTGGAGCAGGAGCCTGGATCTTCACAGCGGGGAGGATATGACGCTCTACGTGCTAAACTGCAGTTCGTGGAGGACAGGGTCTACCAGGCAGCGGACGGCGTGGTGGCGGACGAGGTGTTGCAGCAGTGGCTGAACGACTTCGGCAAGGCAATGCTGAGCCTTACGTCAAAAAATGCAGCGAGTGCGGAAACGCGGGTCGTGAATCCACGGGACCGAGACCAACGCTGGAAGGAGAACGATCGGCGTAAGAAGTATGAGGAGAAGGACGGTAAGAAGCCTACCGAAAAAGGCGGCAAGGGCCGGGGCGGAAAGCCCGCGGCCGATGTGTGATGTGCGTGCCGCCACCCCGTCCAGCGCAACAGCCCTCTCCGGGCGCTGGTCGGGGGAAACTCACCATGCAACAGCAGGTGAGACAGCGGAGGGGAGCATGGCGCGCGGCGGGCGCCGGTTCCGAAGTGATGCAATGGATTACTCACGGGGTGAAGTTGAGGTGGAAGCGCGGGCCTCCGCCTCCGTTCGACCACGGTGTGTCACCGAGGGATGCTACGCGGCAGCAGCAGGTGCTGGACTTCGGGTTTAGGCTTAGTTATTATGGGCTCTGACTAGCCCCTAGCCTGACCCTGCTTCCGTATCGTGTCCGTGACATCCTAGCACTGTACTGTACAGTAGTACAGTACAGTAGTACAGTCTTGCTTCACTGTCTGGGTTTCCGAGAGCATAAAGCCTCGGCCAGACACTGTTTATGTGATTATCAGTTTGATGCTCAGCGAGCTTAGCCGGACAGCGGATCTGTCTTCCTCGCAGGTTATGGCCCGCACCGGCTTTCCGGTGATTCTGATGATGGCACAGCGCCTTGCTGTTGCCATGTTCGGCTAAGTAGGACGTAGGAGGGGTTGAGCGCCCACTTGGGTGGTGGTGTACCCTTCTCGCGGTATGGCCTTTTGACATGGCAGTGGTGGCGGCACGCGTTGTGCTCGCCTTCGCTGCGCAGGAGATCAGTTTGTGACGGATTGTTTTTATTTTACAGCAGCATCGTCGCAGCGAGAGTTGATCCGCATCGTGCGCCACTGGCCCTGGCGAGGACGCTCCACACGTTGTGAATTTTGGCCACTCTCATTCTTCCGCTCACGACCGGTAATTTTCAATCTGTTCTGCTGAGACTTCTACAGCGTATCTGGCCGCCGTGACGATTCTTACTCCACCACCCTGCTTAGCTCGACCTTTCCACTGTCTCTCCATCATGGTTACCACAACAAATAGAATGACGCGCTCTCGCGTCCGTAGATTAGAGACGATTTTTGATGATGTGGGTGCGCAGCACGCTGCGACACCGCACACGCCGCGGCTGCCAGCTCCGACCACCGCAGCTGCGAAGGAAATTCTTGAGAAGTGTCAGCAGTTGGCTCGGGAAAGTTTCGACAGGAGAGTGGCTAAGACCGTTGCCACTAAAATTCTGGGAGACAAGTCTGAACGCTTCGCTGGGACCGAGACAGATGCAGTCGACATTTTTTCACAGGTCATGCATGAGCTACGCACGCAGTTTCTGCTGCAGTCACAGGCATTTGCTCCCCTGTTTGACTTGACCGACATGGCTGTTGAGGCTAGGCACGAGGCCAATGAATTGTTGCTTTCGGCTCTGACGTTTCTGGCTCGCCCTGGCTCGCCTGCTCGTGACTGGCTTGAGGCCTCTGGGTCTGACGTTCCTGGAGATGGCAAGCGCGCTGCCCTTGAGGTGGTGCGCATGCTCCAGGAACGCTCAGAACCCTTTGACTCTTTTGAGTCGCTGCTGGCGGTTCGCATCCCCAGCAGCGAAGATCCTGACCGTGGCATCCGTGAGTTCAATGGCCTGTTGCGGGACGTTCAGCGTTCCCACAACTTGCCAGAGGACGCGGTGAAGCGGCAGTTTCTCAAGGCTCTCGGCAATCCGGCTTTGTACCGTGATTTGGCTAACTCTCTGGCTCGAGCTGACCAGCGGCAGGGCGTGTCTCTCTTGACTATTCAGGCTCGTGTGCGGGAGCAGTTCCGCCACGGCCTGAAAGTCTCTCACGCCCCTGTTTCTGCTCTGTCGTTCGGCGATGGCGCGTCTGACCTGGCTGCGGCGTTGTCCAGCCTGCAGAAGCAGCTGGAGCGCATGCAACAGGACATTCGTGACCTTAAGCGGCAGAAGCGGGAAGGGTCGCCGCCTGCGGGCAAGCACCTTACCCGCTCTGCTGCTAAGCATCATCGTGCTGGTGTTAAGCCACTTGGCACCGCTCCTCCTGTCTCGTTTGACAAGAAGAGCGGTGCCTTTGTGCCTCACTGCAGAAATGCGGAGTGTGCACAAAGTGGTTTGAAGCACTGGCATGCTGAATGCCCCAACGGCGGTCCTCAGTCTGCCCACTACTGTGGTGCAGTTGAGGACTATGAGACTGACTGCTTGGCTGTTCGTTTCCAGCGTTTCTATGACGCTGGGGATGAGCATGCCTTCGAGTCGCTCTGCACGATGGAGGGTCGCCCAGAGGTGTGCGAGCTGTCGGCATGTTCTTTTGTGACGGCTGAGCCCACATCTCTGCGGCACTTTCAGGATGCGGCGGCTTCCGCTCAGGATGCGGCGGCTGACGATGACGGCATGGCTCAGTTTGGTCTGGCCACATTCCACTCGGGTGCGCGGGGCTCGATTCCGCCACCGCCTGCGGTTCGGCATCCCTCTGCACTCGTGGCTGGTGGTGTGCCTGCGGCTCATGACCCGCCAGTGGTTGTCCTTGGCTCTCTCGGCTTGCCTGGCTGTCCCGTCACTCCAACTTGGCGACTCTGCACCGGCTCCGTTGTTTGCTGGCATGAGGATTGAGGCTTCTGACATTGGCTCTGAGGTCTCTGACGATGACCAAGGCTCTGACAATGACTCTGACGGCGGGCAGCGAGTGGCTTTTGGCTCCTTCGGCACTCTTGGGCATGGCTCTGACTTTGACCTTGCTGACGGGGGAGCATCGCCAGCAGCAGCTCCGGTGTACCGTCCGCGGGCTCCGCCGAGCTTTCTCCGGTGTGCATTGATGTCTTCGGTGCTTTGCTGTTCTCTACTGGCCAGCGCTACGGCATCTCTGGTTGCCGTGGGCGGTGGTGACAGGGGCCTGGTTGAGCCCGGAGTCACCGTCCGTCGGTTTACTGGAGATCTCTTTGCTTCGATTCCGCCACTTGGTGCTGCAGGCATCCGTGATTGGCCGCCGGATGATGGAGTTCTTTTATCTCCTTCTTCAATGCTCAAACCGCCGTGGGATTTTGCTTGTTTCGGTTCTTCGGTTGCTTTACTTTCTGCTGTGGATCCACCCTGCCCACTTGGGCCTGGTGGTGCTCAATTTACAACGGACAGCTTACAATTCACTTCGGGACTCTTCCGTGCTTGCATCCCGACCGCGGAACTCAGCTCTGCTGACCAGCCTTAAAGTGGCTGAGTTTACTTCGATTGTCCTGGCAGCTTGATTAGCTTTAGCCCAGTGGTGGGATGACCGGGTCAAGACCCCGGCACCCAGCTAGAAGTGATCGGTTTCCACCGAAGTGAATGTTAGGTGTTTGTTTATTATCTCGTGGCTGTATATCCTGTACCTGCTTTGCTAGGTAGTCACACCCACGGGTGGTGTGCTGGACTTCGGGTTTAGGCTTAGTTATTATGGGCTCTAACTAGCCCCTAGCCTGACCCTGCTTCCGTATCGTGTCCGTGACATCCTAGCACTGTACTGTACAGTAGTACAGTACAGTAGTACAGTCTTGCTTCACTGTCTGGGTTTCCGAGAGCATAAAGCCTCGGCCAGACACGGTTTATGTGATTATCAGTTTGATGCTCAGCGAGCTTAGCCGGACAGCGTATCTGTCTTCCTCGCAGCAGGTGTGGCTGGACGCGGAGAAGGAAAGGCTGCTACAAAACGGTGCTTGGACGAGAGCGACGAGAAGATCTCATTTTTCTCGCGCTTTTTTAGTGCCGAAACCGGGTACGAACAAGTGGAGACTTGTGGTGGACTTCCGATGGCTGAACCAGTGGTGTGTGAAGAATCGCGTGAAGATGGAGACGCTGAAGAAACTAAGGAGACTGGCGAAGCCGGGCGACTGGTGCTTCAGCTTCGACCTCCAGGACGGTTTTCATGCGCTAGGGATCCACCCGGACTTTCAACGCTTCATGCAGCTCGACCTGCAAGGGGACCTGCTTCAATGTTCAGCGGTGCCGTTCGGGTGGAACGACTGCAAACGGCGGCTTCACATCGGCTACGGCAGTACGATTGACTACACTGTTACTCCTTTGAGGGAGAAGAATGGCTGGAAATGCTAAGGGCAAGACTCCAGAGGATTTCCCTCCCCTCCCGGAGAAGCCAGACATCGGGCAGGCTTCCCCTTCCCCCGCAGCACCGACCACACAGGACGTGCTGATGCAACAAATTCTGGTCATGCAAAAGTAGCAAGGGGAGCTGCTTGAGATGCAGAGGCAGCAGGCAGAGGAGCATCGCCTGCTGCGTGATGAGCTTCACCGACAAGCACTAATCAACGTGGAGTTGGAGGCGAAGGTGGCAGCGAAGCCTGGGACTTCGGACCCGGACACCGTAGCCAAGACCGCCGAGCAACTTCTGGAGAGAAGGAGGAAGCTGGCGTACGTGCCAACAGCCTGCCAGCAGCCTTAGTCAACCCGTTCCCGCCGCGGCCGGCTACGCTGACATCGAGAATGCCTCAGTTGTACGACCTGCACGGCAATAAGACGTACGACGTTCTCTCCAAGAAGTCCAACTCCTCAATGAAGTACGAGTGCCTGGTTCTGGCTCCAGGGCTGTCTTATTTGCACGACGTGGTGTACGAATGCAACGAGACGTTGGACGTGAACGAGGGCTGCGATTTGTCGGGCAGCGAGTGGCTAAAACGTTTCCACGCAGTGACCAACTCTGTGCACGGCGTGTACGCGTTGCTGTGCAACAGGTGGACGATGCTGGAACTGCGCGGACAGCTGGAGCAGGAGCCTGGATCTTCACAGCGGGGAGGATCTGACGCTCTACGTGCTAAACTGCAGTTCGTGGAGGACAGAGTCTACCAGGCAGCGGACGGCGTGGTGGCGGACGAGGTGTTGCAGCAGTGGCTGAACGACTTCGACAAGAACCGCGGCAAGGCAATGCTGAGCCTTACGTCAAAAAATGCAGCGAGTGCGGAAACGCGGGTCGTGAATCCACGGGACCGAGACCAGCGCTGGAAGGAGAACGATCGGCGTAAGAAGTACGAGGAGAAGGACGGTAAGAAGCCTACCGAAAAAGGCGGCAAGGGCCGGGGCGGAAAGCCCGCGGCCGATGTGTGATGTGCGTGCCGCCACCCCGTCCAGCGCAACAGCCCTCTCCGGGCGCTGGTCGGGGGAAACTCACCATGCAACAGCAGGTGAGACAGCAGAGGGGAGCATGGCGCGCGGCGGGCGCCGGTTCCGAAGTGATGCAATGGATTACTCACGGGGTGAAGTTGAGGTGGAAGCGCGGGCCTCCACCTCTGTTCGACCACGGTGTGTCACCGAGGGATGCTACGCGGCAGCAGCAGGTGTGGCTGGACGCGGAGAAGGAAAGGCTGCTACAAAACGGTGCCTGGACGAGAGCGACGAGAAGATCTCATTTTTCTCGCGCTTTTTTAGTGCCGAAACCGGGTACGAACAAGTGGAGACTTGTGGTGGACTTCCGATGGCTGAACCAGTGGTGTGTGAAGAATCGCGTGAAGATGGAGACGCTGAAGAAACTAAGGAGACTGGCGAAGCCGGGCGACTGGTGCTTCAGCTTCGACCTCCAGGACGGTTTTCATGCGCTGGGGATCCACCCGGACTTTCAACGCTTCATGCAGTTCGACCTGCAAGGGGACCTGCTTCAATGTTCAGCGGTGCCGTTCGGGTGGAACGACGCTCCGAGGGTGTTCTGCAAGTTCGTACGCGTGATGGTGGAAGCTCTACGTTCTCCACAGGCAGCGGAAGATCGCAGAGAAATCAGGAGGCTGCGGGACGGTTCCGCAGTACGACAGCGATGGTCAGTCCGTCGCAGAGCAGGTGGTGCTGGCGAGAACGCGAACCGTCACAGCGGAATGCGAGTACTACCGTACATGGACGATTTTCTGGTGCTGGTCGACTCTCAGCGAGAAGGCTTTCTGCGTCGAGAAAAAGTTCAACTGGTGCTTCATCGACTTGGCCTACGGCGGAACGAGAAGAAGGGCCAATGGGAGCCTACACAGGTGGTGGAGCACCTCAGTTTGGAGGTGGACCTGAAGCTGGGACAATTTCGTGTAACCGAACGACGGGTACACAAAATCCACGCCAGGGCGAAGGAGATCCTGTGCGACGCAGCGAGAAATCGGAGGTGGATTCCTGCCAGGAGACTGGCTTCCTTCACGGGACGCTGCCAATCCGTGTACTTGGCAGTACCAGCGGCGCGGCTCTACCTACGGGAGCTCTACTTCGTGCTGGCAGAGAAACGCAGCTGGGGAGCAAAGGTAAAGATCTCGCGTGCAGCTCGGGGGACTTAGAATGGTGGTCCAGGCTGCCTGTGATGAGCAGGTGGAACGGGCGCAAGATCTGGAGATCCCCGACGAGAGCGAAGGTGCACACAGACTCTTTTATGATGGCCTGGGGAGGAGTGCTGAACCTAAAATTCCCCGCGCGAGGTTTCTGGTCAGACGAGATGTGCAACTGGCACATCACATACCTGGAGTTGGAGGTCGTGTACAAGACCGTGCCGGCGTTCCTGAAGGAGTTGGAGGGCATGGTCATACGGCTCTACTGCGACAACCAGGCGGTGGTGGCGATGCTCTCGCACTTCACCTCCAGAAACCCGGACCTGATGAGGAGAATGCGGAGGCTCTGGCTGCTGCTGGATCTGCACGACATCGAGTTGCAGGCTCGGTACATCCGCAGCGAGGCCAACGTGTGGGCCGACAACCTTTCGCGTTGCGAGGATTTGGACGACTGGCGGCTGAATCGGGACTGGTTCGTGTGGGCCAACAAGCAGTGGGGGCCCTACACAGTCGACCGGTTCGCTTCCGAGATCTCCGCGCAGCTTCCTCGGTACTACGCTGCGTGGAAGGACCCGAGGTGCGAAGGTGTGGACTCTCTGACGTACGACTGGCGGGGGGAGAACAATTGGGTGAACCCCCCGTGGGCGCTGCTGGACGAGGTGGCGCACAAGCTGCGGGAGGAGGGGGCCGCTGCTACGGTGGTGGCTCCGTACTAGCCGGGACAGTCCTGGTTCAGGGAGTTGGAGGCCCTGGCCACCGAGGTGGTGATCATGCCACGGCGCAGGGACTTATTCACTCCGAGCAGGCTGGGAGGGTCCGAGCTGCTCGGGCCCTCGAAGTGGGACGCTGTGATGTTCTTCATCGAGGCGCGCCCGTGAGTTACTACGCTGTTGAAGTACGAAGGAGCTCTGCTTCGTGTACAACAGCAGCCGAGGTGACCGTGGGCTCTAAAATCGAGGTGTTCGGGAAGGACGATGACTGCTTCTACCTAGGTGTGGTGAAGGAGTTCAACGAGGACGGGAAGGCGCACGTGCTGTACGACGACGGCGACGAGGAGACGCAAGACTTGTCCGAGGAGAACTTCAAAATCATTAACAGCGTGTCGGAGCTGACGGACGAGGCAGCGGACGCGGACGGCGAGAACATCGAGAACAGCGGAGGTGACTACGAAGAGAACAAGCGCGGTGGTGCTGTACAAAACTTCCTCACGCGCTCACTCTGTGAGCGGTGGAGGAGTGAGTTGGGACAAACCCGGCTCACAGAACTGGCGGTGACAATGCAGAGAAAAGCACTGCTGGACACGACGATGAGCAACTACGGACCGAAGGCGCGGCGCTTCATTTTATTTTGTGAGCAGCACCAACGGCCGTGGCTGCCAGCATCGGAGGCGACTGTGTTGCTGTACATCGCCTCTCTGTTGAAGGACGGGGGCATCAAGTCAGCTTCGTTGCAGCCGTACGTGTCAGCCATCAACAACTACCACGAGGACCTGCGATTCCCTGGACCAACGAAGGGTCGTGCTGTGACCCGAGCTGTGAAAGGGATGGCGACCATCCAGGCGGAGCTGGCGGTGCAGGAGGAGAACATCGAGACCCAGCGGACTTGGCTGCCAGCAACACACGTACGACGTGTTCACGAAGCAGCGCTGAAGTTGACTCCGAGATCTCCTGAGGAGTTGCGGCTGCTACGAGCCTTCGCCTACGTGGTTGTTGCCTTTGTGACCTTTGGCAGACCGGACACGGGGACTTCGTTGTCACGACAGCACGTTCATTGTGGCGACAGTGAGTTCTCGGTGGTGCTGCTGAAGGAGAAGGGACGGCAACATCACCTTGTGAAGAGACGCTTGTGCATCCCCTGGAAGGGGGTGACTCTTTTGAAGGAGCTGATCGAGCACTGGGAGTTTCACCGTGACACGGCTTGGAGCAGATTTGAGAACAATCAACCTGACGCCTACTGGCTGCTACCCGAGGACCCGAAGAACTTCAAGGCTTCCGTGGCAAATGACTGGATTGGTCTAGCTCTCAGCGAGCTGGATTGCAGACCCCCGGAAGGAGGTCATTTTCCTGCACACAGCACTCAGAAGGGTGCCACGACGTGTGCTCGAGCTGTGGGTGTTGCAATGAAGAAAGTGTGCTTCTTCGGAGGCTGGTCACAGTTCTCTTCGGCAGTGCAGCACTACATCGACCCGACAACTTTGAGGGACGCAGACATGAACTACTACTTCGAGTGGTTAACATGGTCACAGTGACAGAGATCAGATTTCTTTTGTGTGCCTCACAGTTTCATCTTTGGTTTCATGGCAAATGAGGATTCGAGCAAAAGAGAAATGTTTAAATTGGAGTGCAACAAATTTTTTGTGGTTTCAGACTTTCAGAATCCGTGACTCCTGCTGCAGTAGAGCCGAATGACACATGTAGCTCCGTGACACAAACAAGATGTACAAGTAGCCACGAAGCGACACGTCTGTTCAACTCTGTTCCTTTTGCTCTTCCCACCGCTCCCGACCTAGAGGACTCTTTCCTTTTGGTGACTTGCACAGACAGTCAGGACATCTCATCAAAAACATGAATTTAGAAAGCATTTAAAAAAGCACAAAATGCATTTTAAACACTTTACAAAATCATTTAATGAAATGTATTGCAGTGCTTGCCTTTGGCAAATGAGGATTCGAGCAAAAGAGAAACCTAAAAAATAGGGATCAGGGTCACGTGCAGGGCCTGCTTGTCGCGCGCCTTCCGTCTCACCTCTCCCGAACCCTGCCACGCCGGCTATCGAGCACGGGGATGACATGCGCGGTCTTCGAAGGGGAGGTTGTTGATCAGGGCGGGAAGGTCCGCGGCTTTCTGAAGCATCGGCATGGAGCGTACTACGACTGCTTGCCCGCGGAGCAGCGCGAGCTCGAGCGCCCGGCCATCCAGCCGCGCATGATGCAGCTGCCGAGCAACCTCCCGCGATCCGACGTCTTCGTTCATCGGGTGAGTGGTCTCCATCCCGCCGGGGCGCACTCCGCCTCCTTTCTCCGCACCCCTATCTCCACACCTCCTCCCAACCAACGCCTCGAGGGATGCAACCATGGTCGCGCTAGTCTGCGCGCGCATCCTAGCCGTAGCATGGGGCCATCTTGACCGTCTGTCCCTCGTCGGCCAGTCGGCTCGTGGGCCACCGGAGACAGAGATGCTTAGTGCATGTATATCCCCAGCGGAGAGTGCCCCCCGCCTGGCCTCTGGTCCTAATCCCTTTGTCCGCAGCAGACAGTGGCCAGCCGGGGGGCCTTGGCTCCAGGAGAGACGTGTGAGTAGGGCGGGGTCACGCTGCAGGGCAACTTCCAAAAGCTCATCGGGGGTCACTCCGAGCAGCCGCGAGCGGTGGCCCTGGCGTTCCCCGCCGGCCCGGTGTCCATTCGTGCGCGCTACCACTTCCGCTCCTGCGCCATCGTGCGCCCCCGCTCCCGTCCCCAGTACCTAGAATGTCCCCGGCGCCTGGAAGGTCCCCGGCGCCTGGAAGGTCCCCGGCAGCCGCTAAGCATGCGGGCGGCGCCTTGTTGCCCCTCAAGTCCTTGTGCTCACTTTTCGCCGGGCATCCTCGTCTAGCCCGATGCCACCCTGCGGCGTGCCACGCTCGGGAAAATCAGAAGGGTCCCGCCGGCTCCGCCTTCTGGATGTCGGTGCGGTCTCTCCCAAGTGGCACCCCCCTTCTTTAGACCTCACATCTGATGGTTGAGTTGTGTCTCTCCGATGAGAGGGACAGCGGCGCGGGGACCTTTGAAGATACTGCTTTGTCTCACTTCTATACGAATGTCCGAAAATGAAGCTCAGTACAAGTATTCTTATAGCTGAATTTGCCATAAGACAAATTACCACATCTAAGTGCATGTAACCCCACATAAAAAGCACATTACAGTTGTTTAAGGGTTTTAGGGTTTTTAGGGTTTTCGGCCGGATATTCTTGACTGAATATTGGGTTACCTTGTAATTGAACTACTTTGGTCCCCGCCATTTATTCTCGACAGCCACGTCAGGCAGCCGTTGTGGATTGTTTTGCTTGGCAGGTTGGCAACAGCGGTTCGCTGAAACTGGGGCTGTTTGGACGCCCGATCGACAGCCACGACGTCGTCATCCGCTTGAATCAGGTGGGCGCACGCACGACTCTCCGAGCAACACCAGACGCACTGTCCCCATCTCGGGCATTGCGTCACATGCATCTTGCACGTTGCCTCGGGGGTTTCTGTGTGGCCCTTGTACTTTCTGACGCGGCGCTCAGTGACGCATCGAGCATTGCGAGGTGTGCAAAGGGGATCAAAGCCTGGGAGCAGCGGTGACGAACTTCGGGGAGTCGACATCATATGTATGCCCAGTCCGAGATCGCCGGAGATCCTTCTCTTGTGCCGAGCTCTCAGCGCTGGTCGCCGCACCTCACGGAGCGGAGGCCGTGCCGAGTGGGCACAAATCAGATCTGGGAAGCACAGATTCTTTCTCGCCGGCAGCACGCGTGTCTCGGGCCCGGTCTGATGATGAGGCTATGTTCTGCGCGCAGCGGCGTGTGCAGACAGTTAAGAGAATCAAAAGTTGATCATCGGTGCGCATCCCTTTGTTCGTAGACGCGAGCGGAGGTCGCGGAAGGTACAGCTCCCGCGTTGAGGGCGCCGTGGTCCTGGTGGGGAAGCTTGATGCGGCATTCTCGGAGGGGAACGGGTGGCGGGCGGACGAGGATGCAAGGAAGTCCAGCGAAGTCGCGCTGCGGGCGTGCGTCAACGCAAGTCCAGACCCGCAGCCTTGCGCAACGGGAGGCATAGTCGGGGCAACGGGAGGCATAGTCGGCGCAACGGGAGGCATAGTCGGGAGGCGGGCACACGCATATAAAGTGTATACTATATTGATGATCAATTTGAATTGTGGCGCCGGCGAAGAAGTCCCGCGGGGCGCCGCACTTAGGAGCTCGGCGCCCCTTGATGCACGGCCCAGCCGGCGGAGGGCCTCCAGGGAAGAAGCAAGCTATTTAGAATACTCCCGGCTAATTCTTGTGGGGGTGGGAGGGGGGTGGGAGGGGGCTTGTGGACCGTGGGGAACGCTTGTGGAAGCAGGCCCCGGCGCAGCAGTATCAGCGATTTGTAGGGAACAAGACCACGATGCGGCTGGTGAACCACCTGTGGGCTCAGGAGTATGCGGACCATGCGAATAGCATCAAAGGCCTCGACCAGGTCGCTCCTCACTAGCCGGCATGCTCTGGCTGTGGGCCGTGCGGAGTAGGCCAGCTTCGATAGGTGCAGCCACGGAACCGCATGCAGATGACCGATCCCGGCGCCGTGAGCTGCATCAGCCGCTGCTGTGCAAATTGCGCGGTGCAGTGATGTGTTGGCCTGGAGGGGTGGGGCGCGCGCGTGGCTCCTTGCAGCTGTCTGCCCTAGGTATGACAGTCGCGTGTATGACAACACTGTGTGATGCGAGTGAGTAAGCAGCCCATCTTCACTTATACTGAGCACGCCTCGCTAACCTCACGGAGCATCCTTCCAAGCAGCTCTCAGCCGGCATGCGCGCCCCGGCGTCCGCCCCACAAGATGCCGTTGCATAGCATGGCGGCCCGAGTGGGTGATGTTCCTTTTAACCGTTGATCGTTTGGCTCGTACTGATCCAGGGTGCGGCCAGCAAGAAGGGCAGCCGCCACCTGTCGCTCGAAGCAAATAGTACGATGCTGGTGACTCGGGCCGACTTGCGGATGTACCTGCATCTTTACCAGCAGTTGCGTCAGTACCGGCGCGACACGTCTTTGCTCTTCGTGAACACGCGGCTCATCACCGCCGCGCGCCATCTCCTCGTCGATTACCGCAAGGCCCTATGCCGAGCAGGGTCAGTGCATCCCTCCTCGCCCCGCAACTACTGCAAGGCCCGGTGCCCTACGTCAGTGAGCCCCTGAATTCGATTCCATGATGCACACCCCCCATTTCCACCTCTGAGCGGGGAGAACGAAGAAAAGGAGCAACACCCAAAAATGAAAGGGCGACAACCGGCGCTCAGAGGCTGCTGCTCGGCGGCTTTTGTGGGCGTCGGGCCGCACACAGCGGCGCCTCGAGCCGCTGATTCTCACCGAGCGTGCTGCGCGAGCCGTGCAGGTATGGACCATATACAGGAGGCAGCACTCCCTCCAGTGGGTTCGTTGCAGCATACCTCGGGCTGCAAGTGTGTCAAACGGTGACGCTCTACGGCTTTGGCCACATCCGGGTATCTGCCCTTCTCCGCCTCCCTTTGTGCGCCTCCATCCGCCCACTTTGAGAGCTCAGGCGAAGTCCGCTCTGCACCATGTGTTCTCCCCGCAGGTCCAAGCGCGCCACGAGTTTGCAGAGGGGATTCGTGTCACGAAGCGCATTCCGGGATGTGTTAGGGCGGTGAACGGAACTTTGTTGAGCAAATATTATTCCGTTCGCTGGGGCATAGTGCCTCGATGGAACGTGGCGAGTCTATGTTTTTGTGCAGCATTCCTGTTTTCGTTTTGGATGGGACTCGTGAGCCATAGAACCACGTGTAATAATGCGCACCGTGTACTTGGGACTCCGTCCGGCGGGTCTGAAGGCATGTGGCACAGCGCATGCTTCTTCAACCTGCAGCGAGCCTTGTGGCACAGCGCATACTTCCCCAACCCGCAGCGAGTCTTGTGGCACAACGCATACTCCCCAACCTGCAGCGAGCCTTGTGGCACAGCGCATACTTCCCCAACCTGCAGCGAGCCTTGTGGCTATCAACACCTGAGATACAGGCCGAACGCATGACGAAGAGTGCGTTGGTTGGACTGGACCCGCAGATACGGGAATCCGCATCGTCGTATGATGTAAAGCTAGCCTCGATGACCCCGTACCATTACTACACGGGTGCGGGTGGATCTGAGTGCCGCTGCCCCGCCCCCACTCCGGCGTCCTTCATGTGTCCCCCTGCGTCTTGGTGCGCCGGCCTCACTCAGCGGAGGCCTCATCACCCCTCGGTACATTTGTGGCGCTCCGGTACTCGGAATCAGTGCCACAGGGGGGTTGGGAGAGGTGGGCAGGCCACGGCATGCACAGAGCCCAAGAAGGTGCACTCAATGGGGGCGGAGGAGGAGCTCTTTGTGAAGTGGTCCCGGCAAGACTCCGCGCGACTTGTGCTGTGCAACCCTATGGTGCCAGACCTTCTCTCTCTCACCGTTCGTTCACGAGTCGCTAGGGAGTGCACTTCCCGAGGAGCCGGGCGAGGGTCTGGAAGAGGGTGCGGGGAGCGGCATGACGGCAAGCTGGGCATAAAGGGGATCCGGGTTAAGGGTGTGGTGGGGGGAGGCGGCATATATCTGAAGCTACCGGTAAAGTGCAGGGATCAGCGCACTCGTTTTGTTAAAGTTCAGAGGGCCTCTTGCGTTCCATGTGCTGTGTGCTGTGTGGCTTATCCTTGAACCGATTCCTTTGGCACCAGTTAGCCACAGAAGATCGGCTGCACTATGCGTTTACGCCGGGGATCAAAGGACTGTGTATGTGTGTGGGAAATACTGGGTTTGGAGTTTCTTTGGTGATGGGTCTTACAAGCATCGAGAGAGGAATCTGCATCAGAGAAAGCGGCCGTCGTACCCTGCTCAGAGGATCAAAGCATTCCACACACCGTATGCAGATAGCTGGCATACACTAACCACCGCCCCTGGAAGTACTAGCCACGGGCACCCAGAGACCACCCGTGGGATACCAGCTCTCCATGACTCGCGTATACATCATATAGTCTGGATGGTACCCCTTCCTGGCCCGCAGCAGACACCTGAGGGAAGGGCACGCCTAGTCCTGCCAAAAGTTTACCCTGCCCCTCCCATTATATCGCATTGCCATATCTCCCCTGCTCCGTGCCTACCACACAGCCTGCATTTGCCCCGAAGCTGCGCCACCGCCATGCCACCCCCGTGTCCATGCCACCCCCGTGTTTTCTCACCCATCCCGCCATGATGTGGAATAATATGAGATGGCTATCTCCAAAGATGGCCATTGTTTTGAGGAGGGGCGCGGGCCACGCTGCCAGGTTGCCAATGGGAGCGACGACCGCGCGCAGTGGAACAACCACATGTGTGGCTACAACCGCTTCCTGCCCCATCCGGAGTTTGCAGACCTCCATCCACAGCTCAAAAAGTTCCCCAAGGTGCCGGTGCCCCGCTGCTGGTGCCCCGCTGCCGGTGCCCCGGGGGTGTACGATAACGTACACCCATCAGCAAATGCTTTTGAGGCCCGGCGAAAATGTGCACCTGCCTGCCTGCCTGCCCGTTGGCCTGCACGCCCGCTCGCCCACCCGCCCACTTAGGATAATCAACTTCTACTTAGTTCATATACTCAGGCATATATCTAGTAGAATGTGTACGAACTCACACACACACACACACAGTTGAATGATATTAAATCTGATAGAAGTGTTTGTGAGTTACAGTCAGTGCTTATATCACACAGTTGTGTTCCCTGTCTCAGCTTACTGTTACTCAGTCATAGCTACTTCTGTACTCGTACTTGTACTCTTGTGTTCTGTAACAGATACTGTGTACATTTTGAATTGATCTTCTGTCTCTTGCAATCTCATTGTCATCATTGCTCTGTCTACATATACACATAGTATTGTACTCTGTCAGCACTGTCATACTATCATACTGTCATACTGTCTGAATTTGTACTTTTGAGCTCTCTGTGCTTAACACTGCATGATAGTCTATTGTTTTCCTACTCCTCCTTACTCATGCTCTTCGAAAATATCGCAACACCACAGCACTGAGTACCTGAAAACGGTCCAAAGCCAGACTTTTGGTAAAGAAGTCTGCCAAATTCTCCTGCGTGGGCACCTTTGCAATGACAATTCTGCCCAGCTCTACCAACTTTGCCACATATCGATTCCTCACTGCCACATGACGTGTCGCTGCATTGTTTAGAACATTCTCTACCTGTGCCACCGAGGCATGATTGTCTCCATGAATTGTAACAGGCTGCTTGACAGGTGAAAACTCAGTCAGCAGATTGACAACATACTCAACGTCCCGTGCACATTCTGACAACGCTATAAATTCTGCCTCTGCTGTGCTGACTGCAACTGTCTTCTGCAATTTTGACGAATACATGACAGTGCTTCCATTCAGTCGCACCAGTGAACCTGTAACAGAGCGTCTGATCACTTTGTCTGCTGCGTGGTCTGCATCCGTATAAGCTGTTACTATCAACTCTGCAGTCAGTGACGCTGGTGAACTGCACTGCATAGTCAGACAAACATGAATAGTTCCCTTCAAATATCTCAGCACACGCTTCAAATGCTGCCAATGCTCCTGCCCGTAGCAGTGAGAGAACCTGGCCAAATAACAGACCGCTGTTAGAATATCAGGCCGTGAACAACGTGCCAGCCACATCAGTTCCATCACCAGATTAACATAGGGAAGCTTCTCCAACTTCTTCTCCGAGTCCACAGGCATCAGAGACAGTCTGGGCTCCATTGGTGTCATACACGGATTACAGTCCTGCATTGAATACCTCTCCAGCATACGCTGTATCAGCCCAACCTGACTGATTTGGCACTCCCTGACCAGACCATAGTCACTGAAAGCCATACTCATACCCAGCAACTCCACCAATGGTCCTTTGTCCTTACTAGGCCATTTCTCACTGAATGCTCTGAAGAATTCCACCTTCCACTCCACTGAAGAAGTGAACACAGTGTAGTCGTCCACGTGCACGTACACAAACACCACCAGTGTACCAGGCTGCCAGATGTAAAACAGACACGGGTCAATGTTGGACACCCGGAGCCTGTGGTCATAAGCAAGCAAAAACTCCTTGCTCGTCCTGTACCAAATGCGCGGTGCCTGCTTCAACCCGTACACACTCTTCTGCAGAATTCCATACCGCACACCCCGTACTGTCCATGCATTAGGCCAACTGACATACAATGGAACGTCCACGTCCAGCTCACCGTTCAGAAAGCACGTGATGACGTCCAAAGCAAAGGCCAACAGTCCCAACACCAAACTGAGCTGAATAAGAATTCTCAAAGTTGACAGCTGAGTACACGGTGCATACACGTCCTCATAGTGCACCCCGTGCTGCTGACCGTTGCCACATACTATTGGAATCTGCAGTGTCTGCTGATCAGTTTGATGTAAAGCATGACTGTCTAGGCCTTGCACGGTAGTCAGGATGCTCAAACCTTGAAGGAACCCTAAAGAAACCCTATGAAACCCTTAGATCTAGATCTGTAGATCTGCTGAACGAATCGTGGCCGTTGGATCATATGATGACCATCGGCAAGACAAAGTGTGTAATAGTTCATCGGCCCATCGCAGACGTGTCACTGCAGTCGTTATGAACTCGACAGTGACACGTCATACTCTGATTAGTGAACTTTCGCTTAGACTGCCCAATCAGTAATGTTTGGGCGCTAATGTTCGTGGCGTTTCAAGCTGCGAACTGATATATCTTTTGAGAATGAAAGTTTACGCTTGCTTTTGCGAAATACCCTGTGTAGAATTCCAACAGGTTATGGGCCCACTTACGATTTGTAAGTGAGTTCTATTTTGTTTATCACGCAAATGTCCGCTGCGCGTAAGAGAATTCGTTATGGTTAAGGGCAAGAGTCAAGCGACGACACCGTCTCCTCCTGGTGGCGCGCCGGCATCTGAGAAGAAGCCGGGCGAGTCGTCTTTGCGGGATATTGCGCTGAGTGGTCAGCAAGAGCAAATCTCGGCGCTTACGGATATGGTGAAGGGCATAAATGCTCAGCTCTACGAGCTTTGCAGCCTTAGTCAGACAGGTCCCCGCGCTACTGTCCCTGTGGACCAACATCTCAATTCGTCGCCCGCTGGTGGGCGACGTCCTTTACCAAGTCTTTCTGATATGACTAAGGGGCTTTCCGCGGACTCGCACTTTTCTGGCAAGGAAACTGACCAGGAAGGAATTTGGGATGAGTGGCTTGCGAAAATTCGGCCCTCTCTGCGTCACCCTTCTCTGGCGCTATTGCTTTCGGAATCTACTCCGCTCCATATGGTGAGGGGGGATGACTCCTATCTTGAGGAAGCGAATCAGCTGTTTTATGACTTCCTCTGTCGTGTTACCACTAGCACTGCAAACGCTATCGTTCGCAGCTACGACCGATACTCTGACGGTCACGGGGCTTGGCTTGAGCTATCCAAATTGCGACGCAACACTAGTGTCGTCTACTTCATCAACCAGGTGGATAAGCTGCTTTTACTGCCAAATCAACTTCGAGCCTTGCCCTTCCTCTTCCAACGTTTCTGGAATCGAAGGAGACTCTTCGGCGTTTACACGAGTACTCCGTGAACGCGCGCGTTACTCCTTCTGGCAAGCCTCTGTGTATGGAGACAGTTGAGACCATATATTCTGCTATGGCTATTGTGCGACTGCACCCCGACTATATGCTCCTCAAGGCCAAATTCATGGTTGAGTCCCTGCCTACTGCGAGTACGCTGTCTGACCAAGTCACATCTCACTACGACACCATACTCGCCCCGCGCGCTGCTGTGACGCACACTGCCCACGCGGTGCACCACGCTGGCGACAACACTGAATCTGAGGCTGCTGGTGCTATTGCTGATGACAGGCGTAAGCAGGAGGAAGTCAAGCGACAGCGACTGGCTGTCAAGGTCCCGTGCCCTGTCTGTCACAGGCGTGGGCACCCTTCTAAGGACTGTTTCATCAAGAACGTCGAGAAGCGGGAGGCGTTCTTCAAGAAGGCCTCTCCAACTACCAAGGCGGCAATTCTCAAGAGGGTGGCAGACTATGAGAAGCATGGTAGCTTACCGAAGCCTGGTGAACATCTTGGTGCTGCAGCTGGGCAGTCTGAACTTCATCCTGGACTGGAGGAAAGTGGTGAAGCCCTTTTTGCTATTCGGGAGGCTGGTCCATCTGACTTGCACCCTGGTCTGGACGAGACTGGTGATGACATATATGCCAGTTCCCTGGGCTCTGGGCTACTTGGGTCTGGTAATTCTAACATCTCTGACTCACTGACCCTTTGCCCGGCCCCGTGCCAGCTATCGACGTGTGGTCGAAGCTCTGTACCGGTGGAGTCTTCATTGCCGGACGGTACACACTCTGACTTGAGCTTTGGGCTAGCTGAGGCTGGTAATCTCAACATCTCTGGGTCACTGCCTCCTAGCCCGGCCCCGTGCCAGCCCTGGATATCTGGTCGAGGCTCTGTGCCTGTGAAGTCCCAGTCCTCTGTACTCCCGGTATTTAATTACTACTCAGTCCTGACAGAGGTGGGCGAGCCTGAGGTTGCTGTATCCCACACTACTGATGAGTATACTGGGGACAATGAGCGCACTATGTGTGCACCTCGTGTGGAATTGTCTTCAGAGCGGCACTCTCCTCGAAGGACCAAGAGGAAGCACCACTGCTATGTTCCCAACAAGCATTCTCCTGTACTCAGCCATCGTCACCGTACTAAGTTTGTACCTATTTATGACTCATGGGTCTACATTGATGTACTCACTGCCTTCTTCCCCGACAAGGCTCGCCTGAAGAGGACACAAGCCCAGTGGGATGATGGACGTGATCAGCACTTGGGTGACACTTTCCAGATCTCCCCGAGGCAGCTCTGGTTCAAGCCTGGATTGCAGCGATGGCACTCTGTCATGATGGCTGGGTCAGTGGAGATATTCCTTCGTGCTCACCACATACTCGACGGGGGTACCAGTCTTCCTCGTAGTGTTGAGCACACTGGCAGTACCAAGAAGGTCCTCTGCCAGCTCCATGTCATCAGGCAGGCCACGGAGGACATGGACATATTACTGAAGCTGGAGTCTGTCATGGTGCACACCTCGCTGGTGGACCTGCATAGCTGGGCGTCTGAGCTCGGGGGGGCCACTAGGGCCTTGATATAGGCAGTGGAGGACTTTGGAGGCATGCTATTCCTCGGTGAGGGGTGGGGCACTAGTGCCTGGCCTGAGTACTCGGATTTTGGCTCGGATGATGATGTCTCGATGCCAGACCTGGAGGATGCCTCTGACTCTGACGAGGATGAGGAAGACATGAACCTTGGGCAGCCCGTTGAGAGTGATTCTGGATCTGTTACTATGCTGGGCTCCGCTAATTATGATCGGCTTCTTGCAGACCGAGATTCCTGGTCACATCATCCGATGGGGCACAGCTATATGCCTGATCTTCTCTCTATCTCTGGACAAGCTGGCAGCGGCTCTGGTTGCATAGTCCCCGACCTTGCTTCGGGTTCGGACTCTGACTCAGGTGATGATGATTCTCTGCCAAACCTGGAGGATGCCTCTGATTTTGACGGAGGAGGAGGACATGTACCTTGGGCACTCTGACGAGGAGGAGGAGGACATGTGCCTTGGGCAGCCCGTTGAAGGAGTGGGTTACACCCCCTCTGATGATTGGGCCTCTGGACTGCTTGGTTCACCTTGCAAGAACCGCTTCTGTTCTGTGACTCTGGTCCCCAGTGACTACTATGAGGACCACTGTGAAGACCGCTGTCATGATGCCTTTGGTGACCTCGTCACGGACCTGGACTTGGACTCTGACCCGTGTGATGAGTGTGGTTGGGTGCCTTATAGTGCTTGGGCATATGGTGTGTATTGTGCCCCTGATGCTGGCCATGCTCAGGTGGCATGTGGTGCGAGTGCTGGCAGTGTTAGCCCTCAGTCCGCTGTGGACAAGAGTGCTGTTATCGACAGTGGCGCCACCAAGCACATCTTCAACTCTGTCCGGGTATTCAATGCGGACTATGACACTGCAGCCTGTGAGACCTTCAGTGTGGTGCAGAGTCAGTCTGTGAGCTCCTTTGGCAGTGGCTCGGTGACCTTTGCCAAGAAGGATGTGAAGTCTGGGCGCATGGTTGGGCTACAGCTCCTTGGCACACACTGCATACTTGGACAGCCCTTCAACCTCTTTTTGCCAGAGTTGGCAACCAGTATATTATGCATGAGGATACCTATGAGACTTTGGACACCCATCTAGCCTGTGCTGCCAAGCATACTGATGATCAACGAGACCGCTCTGACTGGAAATTTGAGGACACCAAGCCTCACTTCACCACGCATGGTCCTTTCCTCCTGGAACTATTTTCCTCTGATGACAACCACATCCTGGATGATTACTGTACCATCACTGACACATGTTTTGGTAAGGATTGGGCTGGCAGGCATTGCTATGGGAACCCGCCATTCGACCATGACATCATCCTGCAGTGTCTCCAGAAGGCCCTCACTGACTTTGACAGAGACCCTTCCAACACCAAATTTATGTTTGTATTGCCTAAGTGGGTCACAGCGAGCTGGTGGAGCCTAATCTCTCGCTTTGATATTATTCATGAATACCCTGCTGGTGCAAAGATCTTCTCTGCACCGAGGGAGTCATGCTACAACGTGGCCAATCTGGAACCTTGTGGCGAAGATCGTGTGTGGATTGAGGACACCAAGTGGCCAGTGGTGGTGTTGTTCAAGGACTCGCACACTACAGAGCAGCTTGACATCAAGTTGCTACAACATGTGAGGCTGGGTCACATTGGTGACAAGTCTGTTGACCACATGTTCGCTCAGAATATTCCTATGAGTATCAGTGAGTCACAATACTCTGGCAGCCCAGTACAGCACTGCCCCGAGCGGTGCATTGCTTGTAGGCTGACCAAGGCCATCAGGCCCTCTGTGAAACCCACTGGGAGAGAGCTATCCAAGGAGCTGGGGAATCTTGTATGGTCAGACACATGTGGACCATTCAGGACCAGTGCTGGGGGGTACAGATGGTTCGTGCTGTTTGTTGATGACTCCACTACTATGGATATACATATTCTTTCTCAAGCTCAAGTGTGACTACCTCAAGGCCTTCAAGCTATGCCTGGATGAGGTGAAGCGCCTGAGGAGCACCATGGACCTGTCCAGCGAGTACCACATGGTGCTTCACACTGACGGTGACAGTACCATGATTGTTGGGCAAACTGCAGCATTTTGTGAGGAGCATGGTATTGAGCAAAGGCATGGTTCCCCATACCTGCATGAGAACCAGGCGAGGGTAGAGAGGTCACACCGAGATGTACAAGCTATGGCCAGAGCTCTCCTACCGACTTCTGGGTTTGGTGTGGACATGTGGCCCTTAGCCACCCGCCATGCGGTGTACATCCTTAACCGTGTATTCAGAAAGTCTCTGGGCTGGACTTCAGCCTACTACCTCATCCAGAAGAAGCATGCGAACTTGTCCCAGCTGCGAGTATTTGGGTGTATGGCTTACCCTTTCATTGACCCCACGGTTCGTGAACATAAGCTCAGTAACCGAGCACGTGAGCTCAGGTATGTGGGACACTCTGAGGTATCGTCTGCCTATCTCCTGTATGATCATGAGTCTGGAAAGGTGGTCAACTCTGGTATGGTCACTTTCTCTGAGAGGTTGGACAAGCTGGGCAAGGTGGTGACCACATGGGATCCGTCTGCAGTGACCCCTCTCAAGACCAACTTCATGATCACCACTCTGGATGCGCCCTACAAAGATCCACCACCTACACTATTGGAGACTGCTGTATTGGAGCAGGGTGTGTACTTACTTGAAGGTGGTGATGAGATTGTGGCTGTGGTGAAGGTGGAAACCTCTGATGATGTGTGCTGGGTGAGCTTGAGCTCATATCTCGAGCCAGGCAGTGATCGCCTGTCACTATTGAGGGATTGCCCTACATATGGGAGTATCAATGCTCACTATCCACTATTCACTGAGGTACGTGCTGTTACTGGGAAGGGGGACTCTGAGGAGGCCATGATTTGTGGACGCGCTATTGCACCTCATGCTCAACCCTACTGCGTGGTCCTCCTCACCAATTTCACCATCATGGACCTACCTGCTGGAGACGTGCAATTTCCACCTGCACACACGTGCCTGGGTGTTAAGGCTGCAGAGACACCCACTGTGCAGAGCTCCCTACTGCCTGAGGGAGTCACTGAGCCGAAGAGTCACTCTCAGTGCACGTACTGCCTTTCTGAACTCAGTGCTCGAGGAGGACCTGTATGTTCGTCTTCCCCGAGGGTTGGTCTATGGGGGGCACAGGTGTGCCAAACTGCTGAAGGCAGTGTATGGACTTAAGCAGGCTGGTAGAGAGTGGTTTGACACCTCTGATGCCTTCATCATGGGATATGACTCCAGGATGCAGAGGAGTGACGTGGAGCCGTGCCTGTATTTCATCCGTGATGCTGCTCTCCAGGTCATTATTCTGGCCTACGTGGATGACTACCTGGTGGCCACCAATGACAAGTCATGGTATGACACCTTTGTGACCACTTTCCACGCACAGTATGCGTGCAAAGATCTTTGGGTGCTGGACTTGGTCATGGGTATCGGGGTGCGCTGGGGAAGTGACACAACATACTTATCTCAGTCTGGCTATATCTCTCAGATGATCAGCACCTATGGCCTGGATGAGGCCAAGCCAGCAAGTTTGCCGATGTCACCTGGCACTGCGCGGACTCCTGCTGATGGTAAAGGATCCATGCCTTACCGAGCTCTTCTAGGGCAGCTGCAGTGGGTGGCTCGCTGCAGCCGGCCTGACATTATGGCAGCAGTATCAGTCTTGTCAAGGTTCTGCGCTACATATGGTCCAGGGCACTTTGTGGCCCTGAAGAAGGTGGTCAGATATCTGAAGTGCACCAGGGAGTACGAGCTGGTGCTACGCACTGCTTCGGTGCCTGGGGGGTGTGGCACTGGACCAAGCAGACCGTTGCCTCTCTCCATCTACACCGATGTTGATTATGCAGGATGCAAGGTAACCAGGAGAAGCACCTCTGGTATTGCGGTCTTCCTATGTGGGAGTTTGATCATATTCTCATCTATGATCCAGAAGTGCGTGTCTCTATCCACTACTGAGGCCGAGATCATCGCTATGTCCGAGGGAGCTCGTGAGGTGAAGTACGTCCTCAACGTGCTGGACTCCCTGGTGGACATATGCAGACCAGTGCCTATGTATTGTGACAACCAGGGAGCTATCCACCTGGCCACCGACTACGTGAACAACTCCCGGTCCAAGCACATTGAAGTGAGGAACATGTCAACATCAGGGAGCTGGTCAAGGCCAAGGACACAGAGGCGCTGTACACTGGGACTGATGACAACACCTCTGACATCATGACCAAACCTCTGGCACTTCCTGTATTTCGTGTACACAGAGAGCGACTTGGTGTGATGAACCTACCTCGTGGTGATCAATAAGGAGCTGAAGGGGCACCATCCCCGTACCACTGGAGCTGAAGGGGCACCATCCCCATATCACTGGAACTGAAGACTGAAGGGGCACCATCCCCATAAACTGGAGCTGGAGGGGCACCATCCCAAGAACTGGGAGTTGCTGACTGAAGGGGCACCATTCCCAAGAACTGGCAGTAGGACAACTAGACAGTCACCCTTTAGAAGGGTATTGGAATCTGCAGTGTCTGCTGATCAGTTTGATGTAAAGCATGACTGTCTAGGCCTTGCACAGTAGTCAGGATGCTCAAACCTTGAAGGAACCCTAAAGAAACCCTATGAAACCCTTAGATCTAGATCTGTAGATCTGCTGAACTAATCGTGGCCGTTGGATCATATGATGACCATCGGCAAGACACAGTGTGTAATAGTTCATCGGCCCATCGCAGACGTGTCACTGCAGTCGTTATGAACTCGACAGTGACACGTCATACTCTAATTAGTGAACTTTCGCTTAGACTGCCCAATCAGTAATGTTTGGGCGCTAATGTTCGTGGCGTTTCAAGCTGCGAACTGATATATCTTTTGAGAATGAAAGTTTACGCTTGCTTTTGCGAAATACCCTGTGTAGAATTCCAACACATACCACCCACCTGGTCTTCCTCTCGGTCAGCTCCCCTGCAGAGTCCAACTTCGCCTTGTACACAACCACCATGCGCATAACCTTCTCACCAGCAGGTACCGTCTCCACCGGCAAGATTGCCTGCTTCACGTCGATGAGAGCGCACTCCTCTCTGTGGTCCGACTCCTGCCACTGCACTGAGTCTGGTCCATTCACTAACTGAACCCATCCTTTCGGCTCCGTCACTCCAACAGGCAACCCCGTCAGTTTCTCCTCCTGAGCCGCCAGAGCAACATGACGGGTCTCAAACCTCACGCGAGCTTCACCCACATCAATTGCCGAGCCCCTAACTCTAGCATGACGCTCTAATATCACCTGGTACGGCAATACATGGTCCTCCCGTGCCGTAGCACACACCACTGCTGCCTCCCATTCACCTCCTCCTGACTGCTGCACTGTCACCTTCTCAAACAACGGATAGAATGAGTTCACTGTCAGCTGTGCACAATACTCAAACAGCGACACAAGATGCTCCACCCGTGCTTCCAGAAACACACTCACCGGTGTCCAAAATGATCCTCCACCAGCATTGTTCAGCTTCACTACACCAGTGAACTCATCACCCTTCAGTTCCACGTAGGCACGCAGATCCAGTATAACTGTCGTTGTCCCCACAAAAGTTGAAACGAAGTTTCCATCCAGGGACTCACCGTCATATAACAACTTCAACGGTGTCAGCATAGAGGGATTCCAAGACATCACCAGCTGTCCATACTTATCAACGCGCTCGTCGAACCGGACCATACCACTTCTGACCACCTTCTCCTTGTCCTGGCTGTAAAGCAGATAAGCCGTTGACCGCTCTTCGTGTCCCGCGTAGATCAAAGGAGTAGCCCGATCTGCCAGTTTCGAACGCAGGCTCGCATCGATGAAAGCATAAGCACGACACCCAAACACTCGCAGCACAGACAGATTGTACTTCTGGTTCAGCACCTGCAAACTGGACTGCATCCCCAACTTAGACTTGCATAGTCGATTGATGAGAAACACAGCGTGCCTCATAGCCAAAGGCCACATAGTCGCAGGCAAACCAGCAGTCGCCAGCATAGCCCTCGCCTTCGTCTGCAGGAACTTGTTCATGGTCTCCGCCCTGGCATTGTTCTCGTGCAAGTACGGTGACGTCGTCCTCTGCACGATAGCATTGTCCTCACAGTACTGCTTAGTCTTACCAGACACGATGGTCGAGTCATTGTCAGAGTGCAATACCAGCACGTCCAGATCGTACACCACCTGTTCAACACGAGTCTCCTCCTCAAGGAACACTCGCCCAGTTGCCCTCACCATCTTACGATAGTCCTCCAGAGCGTCCACATACTCCAGCTTCTGTTTCCAGACATAGAAGTGACACACGTCTGAGTAGTCGTCCACGTGAATAGTGTACCCACGATAACCTTTGGTAGATGTCACGAACGGTCCACCATGATCAGTAAACGTCAACTGCCCCATTTTGACGGACACCTGCCTCTTCTCCACCACCTTTCGTACAGACTTCGGGACCCTTCCCCTATCTGTCGTCTGTGATGGCCTCTTGGTGCCGCCACCTGGCACGCCATACAATTCACAGAACAGCTCAGCACACTGCTGCTCCTCAACTCCTCAGAGTTCACACCAAGGTCCAACCCCTGAAGGTCCATGGCCTCAACATGCTTATCACAGGCGTGACCAAGCCTGATGTGTGCAATAACCTTTGCGTCCACCCTCGGGACCACCGATTGGTCAAGATAGAGCACAACCACAGGCCACGGAGTCCCCTGGATGAATACACGACCAGGCTCCGACTCCACCAGCTCAGACACGTTGTAGCATTGGTCTGTTCTCGCAGAAAATGTTACACTGCCCTTGGAGTACACGTGCAGCTCCTCGAACTTCGTCGTCAACCCCCACCACGTAGCATTCGGCTTGTACGGCACCACAAGCATAAACTTCGTGTGCACGGGGTCCTTAGGAAAGTCCATGAGTATCTTGGTCAGCAGTTTCTCAATGAACATATCGTCGTACGGTGGATTACCCCAGAAGCTCCGTCCCGTCAGACAATGAAGAAACACGAGTTCACCAAAGAGTAGTACTCGCTCACTTGCCGATTGTGCTCGTCAGCACACATATCCAGATGAAAGGGCCCCTTCTCATTGTTCCACTTCTGGAACTCGGTGAACTTCCAGTTGCACTTGTCCCTCACCGGACAACTCTCCGTCTTGTCGCACTCCAGCCCCGGCAGCGCAGTCTCCACGATGACCTCAGGTAAAACATAAACGTTCCCCTTTCTGCACACGTCGTACTCACATAAGTTCTCCTTGTCCTTCAGTACACGGTCCCCGAACTTGTCCTCCAGACTCACCGCAGATACCAGATTAAAAGGCGACTCAAGCACGTACTGCGCCTCCACCTTCAGCACGTCAGCCTTCTTCGTCACCCGATTCCACAAGGTAATACTTCCTCGGCCTCCTCCGCGAGACGTCGTCACCTCTCCAGCCATGACCTTGAACGATACAGCTGCTGACGCATTCACCTGAGCGCCCTCAAACATAGATAAGTCATTAAAAATAGACTTCGTCGCCATGCTATCAAAATACAGTTCTCTGTCCGAGTCCACCACAGTCGCTGCACACAGGTCTCCTCCTGAAGCCTGTAACGAGTCCTCGTAGTACTCATTCTGCACTAGTGCGTCGTCCTCCTTGTCGCGATTGAACACACCGTACACCCAGGTGTCCTCCAACACCTCACGTGTGTATACCACCTTCTGGTCTGCCACTGTAGTAACTACCGGACAAGCTACATGAACTTCCTCATGATTCTCCAAGCTCCACAGCTCCCCCGCAGAAACTTTTGTACGACGCGGCCTCGCTGAAGTGGACGTTGTCGCCTCCTCCACCGTCGCTGCTGTTGCGTCAGGTGCCTTCTTTGCCGCGATTTTCTTGAGCCTCCACGCATAGTTTTCACGAACTGCTCTCTCCTTAGAAGGATTAAGCTTGATGAACTCCTCCATACCCGCCGGGTTCACTATCCAGCACTTCTCAGCAGAATGAACACCAGAGCACGTAGGACATATCAGTTTCTTCCCGTCATTGAACTTCTTCTCCTCGCTCTGCCTCCTTCTGTCCGCAACCAGAGCTCTCGCCACAGCAACAGTCTCCTCGTCCACCGTAGCCCCCACTATACCCGATGAAGGAACCAAAGATTGTTGCACCACGTTTACAAAGAAATACTCAGACCTCTGCACAAGCATATCAAAAGAAGGATGTCCTTACTTATATCAGCAACTACTTGCGAGTACTCCATAGGCATAGCCGCAACAGCCATTGCGGTCACCAGCACCTCCACAGTTATAGGATCAAGCCTCGCACCCCCGTAGTTGGCCACAGAACTCATTACGTCACCAAAGTAACCCAACTGCCTCACCGGGTCCTCATTCACGTTCACGGTCAGCTTGCACAGCTTCTTCATTGAGCCCGCGAGTTGTCCAAACAGCTGCGGCTCCACTCTGCACTTCAGTTTCCTGAAAGCCTTCAAACCATCATTGCCACAGCGTCGTACGACGTCAAAGGCGTCCCCGGCTGTTACTTGCTTCAGGATTGCTGACAAAATTGTACTTGCCACACTGGCAGAACCAGGCACTGTAATAAAGTTGTCGCCGTCTCCAAACTCTTCGTCCTCCGCATCGTTATCTCCGTCCTCTGCCCGTGATGAAGGCCTATCTCCTGCCCGTGATGAAGGCTTTTCCTCTGCAGTCGATTTACTATCACCACCCGTTTTAGGCGTAAACAAATTCAGTCCTCTGATATCTGCAATATCTGACACTTGATAGTCACACACCAGTTCAAGCAGCTCAGGATAAAACGTGACTGCTGACTCTAACTGTGTCTTAAATTGAACCCAGGATTCATACTGATTCCTCTCTGTTCCCGTGTACTTCGTCGCGCCTAATAACTTCGCTACACACTGAACTGTCTTCTGTGCGTTGGCAGGGCTCATTACACCCGACTCAGCTTCTTCATGATCTGTTGATTTCACAGGCTCTTTCTTCTCAGCACTCAACACCTTAATTGTCTCTGCCATAGATTTCATAAAAGCAGCCTGTTGCTCAACCAATTCCTAAAGCTGTGATTCCCGCGTAGGGTACCTCATTGTCACCCCCGCGTCAGTCATGACGACTGTAACCTAAACTACCTCAGATCCATATAAGGCCCATAACCTGGGATAATCAACTTCTACTTAGTTCATATACTCAGGCATATATCTAGTAGAATGTGTACGAACTCACACACACACATAGTTGAATGATATTAAATCTGATAGAAGTGTTTGTGAGTTGCAGTCAGTGCTTATATCACACAGTTGTGTTCCATGTCTCAGCTTACTGTTACTCAGTCATAGCTACTTCTGTACTCGTACGTGTACTCTTGTGTTCTGTAACAGATACTGTGTACATTTTGAATTGATCTTCTGTCTCTTGCAATCTCATTGTCATCATTGCTCTGTCTACATATACACATAGTACTGTACTCTGTCAGCACTGTCATACTATCATACTATCATACTGTCTGAATTTGTACTTTTGAGCTCTCTGTGCTTAACACTGCATGACAGTCTACTGTTTTCCTACCACTTGCCTACGAAGCGTTTCAGCATTGCCTATTTCTCTTTTGCTCGAATCCTCATTTGCCAAAGGCAGGCACTGCAATACATTTCATTAAAATGATTTTGTAAAGTGTTTAAAATGCATTTTGTGCTTTTACATGCTTTCTAAATTCATGTTTTTGATGAGATGTCCAGACTGTCTGTGCACGTCACCAAAAGGAAAGAGTCCTCTGGGTCGGGAGCGGTGGGAAGAGCAAAAGGAACAGAGCTGAACAGGCGTGTCGCTTCGTGGCTACTTGTACATCCTGTTTGTGTCACGGAGCTACATGTGTCATTCGGCTCTACTGCAGCAGGAGTCACGGATTCTGAAAGTCTGAAACCACAAAAATTCTGTTGCACTCCAATTTGAACATTTCTCTTTTGCTCGAATCCTCATTTGCCATGAAACCAAAGATGAAACTGTGAGGCACACACAAGAAATCTGATCTCTGTCACTGTGACCATGTTAACCAAGCGAAGTAGTAGTCCATGTCTGTGTCCCTCAGAGCTGTCGGGTCGATGTAGTGTTGCACTGCCGAAGAGAACTGTGACCAGCCTCCCAGGAAGCACACTTTCTCCATTGTAACACCCACAGCTCGAGCACACGTCGTGGCACCCTTCCGGGTGCTGTGTGCAGAAAAGTGACCTCCTTCAGGAGGTCTGCAGTCCAGCTCGCTGAGAGCTAGACCAATCCAGTCATTTGCCACGGAAGCCTTGAAGTTCTTCGGGTCCTCGGGTAGCAGCCAGTAGCCGTCAGGTTGAGTCTTCGCAGAAATGCTCCAAGCTGTGTCACGGTAGAGCTCCCAGTGCTCGATCAGCTCCTTCAACAGAGCCACCCCCTTCCAGGGGATCGTAAGGCGTCGCTTCACTCGATGGTGTCGCCGTCCCTTCTCCTTCAGTAGCACCACTGAGAACTCATCGTCGCCACAATGAACGTGCTGCCGTGACAACGAGGTCCCCGTGTCCGGTCTGCCGAAGGTCACGAAGGCCACAACCACGTAGGTAAAGGCTCGCAGTAGCTGCAGCTCCTCAGGCGATCTCGGATGTAACTTCAGCGCTGCTTCGTGCACCCGTCGTACGTGTGCTGCTGGCAGCCACGTCCGCTGGGTCTCGATGTTCTCTTCCTGCACGGCCAGCTCCGCTTGGATGGTCGCCATCCACTTCACAGCTCGGGTCACAGAGCGCCCCTTCGCTGGTCCAGAGAAACCAAGGTCCTCGTGGTAGTTGTTGATGGCGGACAGGTACGGCTGTAAGGATGCCAACTGGATGTTCCCGTCCTCCAACAGAGAGGCGATGTACAGCAACACAGTCGCCTCCGACGCTGGCAGCCACGGCCGTTGGTCACGCTCACAAAATAAAATGAATCGCCGTGCCTTCGGTCCGTAGTTGTCCTTCGTCGTGTCCAGCAGTGCCTTTTGCTGCATCGACACCGCCAGTTCGGTGAGCCGGGAAGGTCCCAACTCACCCCTCCACCGCTCACAAAGTGAGTGCGTGAGGAAATTTTGTACAGCACCACCGCGCTTGTACTCTTCGTAGTTGCCTCCGCTGCTCCGCTCGGTGTTCTCGCCGTCCGCGTCTGCTGTCTCGTCCGTGCTGTTGATGATTTTGAAGTTCTCTTCGGACAGGTCTAGCGTCTCCTCGTCGCCGTCGTCGTACAGCACGTGCGCCTTCCCATCCTCGTTGAACTCCTTCACCACACCCGGGTAGAAGCAGTCATCGTCCTTCCAGAACACCTCGATTCTCGTACCCACGGTCACCTTGCTTGCTGTCGTACTCGTAGCAGAGCTTCTTCGTACTTCAGCAGCGTAGTAACTCACGGGCGCGCCGCGATGAAGAACATCACAGCGTCCCATTTCGAGGGCCCGAGCAGCTCGGACCCTCCCAGCCTGCTCGGAGTGAACAGGTCCCTGCGCCGTGGCATGATCACCACCTCGGTGGCCAGGGCTTCCAGCTCTCTGAACCAGGACTGTCCTGGCCAGTACGGAGCCACCACCGTAGCCGCGGCCCCCTCCTCCCGCAGCTTGTGCGCCACCTCGTCCAGCAGCGCCCACGGGGGGTTCACCCAATTGTTCTCCCCCCGCCAGTCGTACGTCAGAGAGTCCACACCTTCGCACTTCGGGTCTTTCCACGCAGCGTAGTACCGAGGAAGCTGCGCGGAGATCTCGGAAGCGAACCGGTCGACTGTGTAGGGCCCCCACTGCTTGTTGGCCCACACGAACCAGTCCCGATTCAGCCTCCAGTCGTCCAAATCCTCGCAACGCGAAAGGTTGTCGGCCCACACGTTGGCCGCGCTGCGGATGTACCGAGCCTGCAACTCGATGTCGTGCAGATCCAGTAGCAGCCAGAGTCTCCTCATTCTCCTCATCAGGTCCGGGTTCCTGGAGGTGAAGTGTGACAGCATCGCCACCACCGCCTGGTTGTCGCAGTAGAGCCGTACGACCTTGCCCTCCAGCTCCTGCAGGAACGCCCGTACGGTCTTGTACACGGCCTCCAGCTCCAGGTGTGTAATGTGCCAGCAGCGCATCTCGTCTGGCCAGAAACCTCGCGCGGGGAACTTCAGGTTCAGCACTCCTCCCCACGCCGTCATCGAAGAGTCCGTGTGCACCTTCGCTCTCGTCGGGGATCTCCAGATCTTGCGCCCGTTCCACCTGCTCATCACAGGCAGCCTGGACCACCATTCTAAGTCCCCCCGAGCTGAACGAGAGATTTTTACCTTCGCTCCCCAGCTGCGTTTCTCCGCCAGCACGAAGTAGAGCTCCCGTAGGTAGAGCCGCGCCGCTGGTACTGCCAAGTACACGGATTGGCAGAGTCCCGTGAAGGACGCCAGTCTCCTGGCAGGAATCCACCTCCGATTTCTCGCAGCGTCGCACAGGATCTCCTTCGCCTTGGCGTGGATTTTGTGCACCCGTCGTTCTGTCACACGGAATTGTCCCAGCTTCAGGTCCACCTCCAGCCCGAGGTGCTCCACCACCTGCGTAGGCTCCCATTGGCCCTTCTTCTCGTTCCGCCGTAGGCCAAGTCGATGAAGCACCAGTTGAACTTTTTCTCGACGCAGAAAGCCTTCTCGCTGAGAGTCGACCAGCACCAGAAAATCGCCCATGTACGGTAGTACTCGCATTCCGCTGTGACGGTTCGCGTCCCCGCCAGCACCACCGGTCCTGCGACGGACTGACCATCGCTGTCGTACTGCGGAACCGTCCCGCAGGCTCTTGATTTCTCTGCGATCCTCCGCTGCCTGTGGAGAACGCAAAGCCTCCACCATCACGCGTACGAACTTGCAGAAAACTCTCGGAGCGTCGCTCCATCCGAACGGCATCGCTGAACATTGAAGCAGGTCCCCTTGCAGGTCGAACTGCATGAACTTCTGGAAGTCCGGGTGGATTCCCAGCGCGTGAAAACCGTCCTGGAGGTCGAAGCTGAAGCACCAGTCGCCCGGTTTCGCCAGTCTCCTTAGTTTCTTCAGCGTCTCCATCTTCACACGATTTTTACACACCACTGGTTCAGCCATCGGAAGTCCACCACCAGTCTCCACTTGTTCGTACCCGGTTTTGGCACTAAAAAAGCGCGAGAAACGTGAGATCTTCTCGTCGCTCTCGTCCAGGCACCGTTCTGTAGCAGCCTCTCCTTCTCCGCGTCCAGCCACACCTGCTGCTGCCGCGTAGCATCCCTCAGTGACACCCCGTTGTCGAACGGAGGCGGAGGCCCGCGCTTCCACCTCAACTTCACCCCGTGAGTAATCCATTGCATCACCTCGGAACTGGCGCCCGCCGCGCGCCATGCTCCCCTCCGCTGTCTCACCTGCTGTTGCACGGTGAGTTTCCCCCGCCCAGCGCCCGGAGAGGGCTGTTGCGCTGGACGGGGTGGCGGCACGCACATCACGCATCGGCCGCGGGCTTTCCGCCCCGGCCCTTGCCGCCGCCTTTGTCGGTAGGCTGCTTCGTACCGTCCTTCTCCTTGTTCTTACGCTCCTTCCAGCGGTCACGGTCCCGTGGATCTTTTACAACCCGCGTTTCCGCGCCCGCTGCGTTCTTCGACGTGATGTTCAGCATCGCCCTGCCGCGGTTCTTGTCGAAGTCGTTCAGCCATTGCTGCAACACCTCGTCCGCCACCACGCCGTCTGCTGCCTGGTACACCCTGTCCTCCACAAACTGCAGCTTTGCGCGTAGAGCGTCCGATCCTCCGCGCTGCGAAGAACCAGGCTCCTGCTCCAGCTGCCCGCGCAGTTCCAGCATCGTCCAGCGGTTGCAAAGCAACGCGTAAATGCCGTGGACCGAGTTGGTAACTTCGTGGCAGTGTTTTTGCCATTCTCTCAGCGTCAATCCGCAGTCTTCGTTCACGTCCAACGCCTGGTTGCACGCGTTCACCACGTCGTGCAAGTAAGACAGCGCTGGAGCCAGAACCATGCACTCGTACTTCATCGAAGAGTTGGACTTCTTGGAGAGCGCGTCGTACGTCTTGCTGCCGTGCAGGTCGTACAACTGCGGCATCCTCGTTGTCAGTGTCGCCGGCCTCGGTGGGAACGGGGTGACGGAGGCTGCTGGCACGTAGTCCAGCTTCTTCCTTCTCTCCAGAAGTTGCTCGGCGGACTTGGCTGCGGATTCCGGGTCAGAAGTCCCAGGCTTCGCTGCCACCTTCGCCTCCAGCTCAACGTTGATCTGTGCTTGACGTTGAAGCTCAGCACGCAGCAGTCGATGATCCTCTGCCTGCTGCCTCTGCATCTCAAGCAGCTCCCCCTGCTGCTTTTGCATTGTCAGAATTTGTTGTAACAGCACGTCCTGAGTGGACGGTGCTGCCGGGGAAGGGGAAGCCTGCCCGATGTCTGGCTTCGCCGGGAGGGGAGGGAAATCCTCTGTAGACTTGCTCTTCGAAGAACCAGCCATTCTCTCTCCCTCAGAGGAGTAACAGTGAAGTCAATCGTACTGTCGTAGTCGCTGTGAAGCCGTCGTTTGAAGTCGTAACGCCGTCCCCGCGACTTCACTGTCAGATCTCCTGTCGTCGTTAGATCGCCGTC
>LGRX02008301.1:0-34750 GCA_001247695.2 Cymbomonas tetramitiformis | reverse complement strand
TGCCACGTGCCGCGAGTCTGAGGCAGCTGGGGACCTGCCTGCCACGTGCCGCGAGTCTGAGGCAGCTCGGGACCCGCCTGCCACGTGCCGCGAGTCTGAGGCAGCTGGGGACCCGCCTGCCACGTGCTGCGAGTCTGAGGCAGCTGGGGACCCGCCTGCCACGTGCTGCGAGTCTGAGGCAGCTGGGGACCCGCCTGCCACGTGCTGCAAGTGTGAGGCAGCTCGGGACCCGCCTGCCACGTGCTGCGAGTCTGAGGCAGCTGGGGACCCGCCTGCCACGTGCTGCAAGTCTGAGGCAGCTGGGGACCGGCCTGCCACGGTTCTCACACTTCAAGCGAGTCTGAGGCAGGCAGGAGCGGCTGAAGGGTTGTTGTACCTCTATCAAGACGGTATGCGTATTGGCATTCAACTTCACACCAGCTTCCTTAATCTCGGCCTACCCAAACATTCTACCTCGCGAGCGAGTTTGACCAAAGAGGTGGATGGTGCGCCCTAAGAAGCTTCCTTGGGCGACGCGGGGACAAATCACGGTTCCAACCATATGTGACAAGCGCGGATGCCGCTTCAATTGCATACGCACTTAACGCATAAATTCCGTCATTCTTCTTCCAGCTGGCTTCTGCCAAAAGGATGGACGGCAATGGAGGGCGAGGAGCACCCAGGGTATTGCTAATCACCTGTATACGGAGTGCATCCTCCTGGCGACGTGCTTGGCAGGCACACCGAAGGAGCAGGTTGTAGGTTTTGACCGAGGGCTGTACGCCAGCAGCTTTCATGGCCTCGTACACGACCAGCGCGCGCTCCGCTTGGCGCTGCTTCCTGCAGAGACCGCACACATGTTGCATGACCCCTCAGTGGCGGCGCGTTGCATAGCACGGGCCAAGTTACTCGTTGCGCAACAGCTGGTACGCAAATGCTCGACTATCGCCTGCGGCAAACCGCAGTACGCAGCTGCATAGTATCCGCCTGCAGCAACACCGGTGCGTCAATAGATAGCCCCCGCATGCGGCAACCGGTGGGCACTTCATTTTCGATGGGCATGATACCCACGGTGCGTCAGTGCGCGGTCACCCGTTGTTGCACATTCAGTGCGCTTTTTCACGGTCTCAGACAAGCGCAACATCAAGATACCAAAGTACCCAAGCTCTATGACGCTGAGCTTCTTGCACTCCATGTTACAGGGTTGCTTAACGGTGCGTAGGCACTTGGATAGCGCGAGTGCGGGCGAGCGCGCAGGTCGGGGAGCGGCCCGAGGTCTTCCGTGCAAGGGGGAAGTGGGAGAGATCAAGAAAGCAAGCCGCACTATTTCGCACTGGAATCCGGACCTGCAAACGAGTATCAATTATACATATGTTTGTTCATTGGGAGGAATGCTTGCGGCCGACATGTCCTCCACGAGCTTCAGAGCTACAGGCAAGCTCTTCGTGTTCTGGATGGCGCCGTTTATCTGCGAGGGAGAGGCGACAACAAATCAGAAGCAAGACCGCGCCATCAGATGCGGCGTCTCAGCGACTGAAGTGATCCCTGCATCAACTTGGTTTCCTGTGCGGTACATGGTCGGAAGCTCATTTTGAAGTGCCAGCTTAAGCCGCTCGAAAGTTCTTGAAGGGGATGGAAAGAACGGTTTGCGAGATTTTACCCAGGGGTTGCCAAGGCAGCAAACTGTTTTGATCAAGTTTTGTGTGTGCGAAGGCGATGAGAACAGCAGGAACTTGAGAATGTACCCGTTTCAAAAGCCGAGGGTCGGACATTTGGTCAAAGTCTTTCGTGAAGTCTTCAAGGTTAAGAGAAGTATTCGGTGGGTGTTTGCTCTTTTTCGTGCCACGATTTCTTCTTTTCGGCGCTCTTCTATTCCCTACGTTCCCTTTTCCAGAGTTCATTCTGACAACCTTGACTATCTCATCCTTAGAGTCCGAGACTGGTGCATCGCTACCACTCGCATCAGCTTGCATCAGAATTCTGGTTTTCGCGACAGCCCTGCAGTGTGAAGGCAGACTTAGCAAACGCACTGAATTTCTGACACCGAAAGGCTAAGATTTATCAATAGGATCTTACCCTTGATGACGGATAACAACTTTCGTTTTGCGTTGAACCGCCGTGAACGGGCGGTACCATGTGCTCAGGCGGGTTGGGACGCGCTTTGCAACAGTAGGTGGCGCGAATCGTTGTGGCGCAAAACCTATGAAAGCACTCCGAGTAACGCTGAACATATTCTCGGCGCTGAAGCAATATTTTAACGACTATAAAGCACACAGAATAGCCTGGTTAGGAGGTGGTTTTCGGGATGGTCTTCACTTCGAACTTCGCACTTCCTGCGTCTTGGCCCTCATCTCAGCGAGGAAGTTCAGACAAAATCAGAGGATATCCCTCTGCACAAAATCTTTTGCATATCAATCTGCCCCAGAAAAGGAGTCCTCATCACTTCGGAGGGACCTGTCGCAGAAGCAGCTTTTCTTCGGAACGTCTCGCGTCGGTCTGGTCGCCGCTGCTCCATCGAATGCACACCCTCGCCTGAACCTGTATTTCCGCGCGAGGCAGCTCCTTTGCCACGATCCCCACTGCGCGCAATCGAGACGCCTCCCTCCCTCTGGCGATCGCATGTCTTCCCGCTCGATTGTCATCACCACCAAAATGCCGACCATTCAAACGAAACGAAACATTCCGCCGGACATTCTCTCGCTCTCTCGCTCTCTCGCTCTCTACATGAAGTACACTTTTTTTCAACGTTCGTAACCAACATACATGTATTCACAAGACGAATACCTTTTATTTGAGCTCTTGAACGACCCCATCCGCAACCGCATCGCTTCGTTTGCAGTCGCGACTGCAAGCGAAGTTGATGCGGTTTAAGATGGGGTCGACCCCACATGGGATGAAAAGCTTGGCAGTCGAGGGGTTTTTGTGCATTTCAGCGCACGAAACTTGGCACTGATATTATTGATAGTAATATCAGTTGACCCTCTTAAGCGCAAGCACATTCGTTAAGTGTACTCAAAACGAGCGCATCTTAGCATTGAGCTTTTTGGGTTTGGGTTTTGAAGTACTCACGGGGGACTAGATATATAGTACTGCCCCCTGTATGACATTCCTCGATGCATGTGACAGATGACTGCATTATTCGGCTCGAGACCGCGAGTCACAGCGACAGAGACCGCGAGTCACAGCGATAGTGACCGCGAGCCACGTGTTAGAGTACTCGAGCATTACCGTAGCCGTACTCGTACAGCTTTACACAGCGCACGTAGCATAAGCTACTTAGACTCTCTTACTCTCATATGTTATATCTTTTACAGACATATTATCACCGTTTCAGCCTCATATTTTTGCGTACAGCGATAGTATTAAAACACTGATATACAGAATATTATACCCTGTATGTGTTTCAAACTATCTATTAGGTTATGTTTGACCACGACGCACCACTGCAATTTCTGATGACACTCCGGATTTCAAATTAGCCGCCAAACGCGTTTCGAACTGGCAGTCAGCAAAATTACTTGAAAATTGCCTTTTACGTTTGAGCTAACACTCCGCAGGTCGGGCCGGCGTTCATTTTACCTTGCCCTAACCTTTTATGATTGGGAATTCTACTACGATTGCCCTCTCGGCTTTTCTTTCAACTTCAATGTCAAAACGCGTTGGTTAATTATCGCATGCTCTGCCGAAATTTAGGGGACGCCTTAGATTTTAGCTTCATTACGAGCATTTACCGCGGAAGCGCTGGCAATTTTTTTTTAAAATTGACAAAACTTAAAGAAAATCTACATCTCCAACCCTACGAGAACGACTTGCGCAACATCGTCACCTCCACCAACTCCAACGGTCCGGAAGGTATACCATGTCGTCGTTCACGCCAACTACAACTCCGGGATCCCAACCACCAACCGAAGAGCGTAATCTACATGCTCAACGACGTTTATTTACTTCACGTCAACCTCTTTCGCCATCTCCAACAATCGAAGAAGTCTCCATCACGACCAACGCCCTTCTTCAAGATGTTCATGCACTCACCGCCACTGTCGCTGAGCTCTCCACCACCGTCGCCTCGTTTGGATCAGCATTTCGGCGTTCATCTGCCCAATCCGACGAGATCTACGAGAATTACGTCACGAAGGAGGAACTCAGCGACATCAACCAACTCAACGAAACCGTCATCAACGACTTAATCAAAGTCCGCGACGAGTGCGTCAACGCCACCGTACTGGCTCGCACTGTGGCGAGTAGAACTACTTCATCTTCGACGCCATCTTCAGTCGTAATTACTTCGGACAAGATGTTTGACACCACCAAGGAATTGGAAACTATTCCAGAGGTAACGCCATTGGAACATCGAGATGGCCAAGCACTTCCTCCAACCAAGATCAAGCACATCATGGACGACAACACGAGCGCCTACAACACCCGCTCCACTACCCCTGACGTCACTCCACTTCTGAAGCAGTTGAAGACCGCCTACTACGCCCTCACGGATATCCACGAGCGTCAACAACAACGAGAACTTCAATTAAACTTTCTCACCGCGGGCGGCGACATTGTCTTCAAGCGGTTCTGTGACGCCCTGACCCGTGTCCTCACCGCCACTCGACCTGGCCACGCCCCAGCACTACTTAATCTTCAACGCCGACTGAAGGACGAGGCCTACGACGGTATCTCCAACGGTGCTGGACTTTAGGTTCAGGGTTATTATTATGGGCTCTGATAGCCCCTAGCCTGACCTGTCTCTGATCGGAACCGTGACTCCGCTAGTAGCTAGGATGACAGTACAGTAGTACTGTACTGTCAGTCATTATTTCGTATTATCCGGGTTTCCGAGATGCATGATAAAAGCACTCGGCCGGACTGTTTATGGAGCTTAGCCAGTTCGTTTTCACCGAGCGGAACACCTGTTCTCGCAGGTTATGCGCGTCACCACTTTCCCGGTAATTCTGATGGCACAGCGCCTAGCTGTTGCCATGATTGGCTAAGTTTTGACACAGAGATGGGGTGGGCGCCCCCTTAGGCAGTAGTTGACCTTTTCGCAGTATGGCCTCTCCTTGAGGTGGAGATCAGTTTGGAACATTTTTCGGCAGCAGTATCGTCGCTCGCTATGGCTTCTTTTTACGTTTCACCTGGCCGGTGGAGAGGGCATTCCGCGTATTGTGGGTCGCAACCACTTTTAGCCAATCGGCTCATGACCTGTTTGATGTTGGTTTTATCGCTGAGACTTCTGCAGGAATTGGCCGCTGCGTCTACTGATTTAACTACTGCCGCCACACTAGCCCACGCTCCCCATCTCACCGTCATTTTTGTAATGGAAACGCCTCAGAGACCACGTACTCGCGCTAGAGCGCGAAAACTAGCGACAATTTTCGATGATGTTGGGGCGTTGAATGCAGCCACGCCCACAACTCCGCATTTGGATTCGGCTGCGTCGGAGGCGTCGGCTGCGGTCGCCACCCTTGTGCACCGGTTGCGCAGAGATTCATTTGACGTTCAAAGTTCCAAAACCGCAGCAACGAAAGTACTGGGCGACAAAGCTGCAAAATTCCGTGGGGACGAGACATCAGCTTCGGACATTTTTTCTCGGTTGGTATCCGAGCTGCAGCAGCTCTTCACGTTGCAGTCGACGGCATTCGCGCCCCTGTTTGACCTGACTGCTGCTGACACCCCTGTTCTGCCTGCTGCAAATGAACTCTTGTACTCTGTGCTGCTGCTGCTGACTGCGCCAGGGTCTCCTGCCCGTAATTGGGTAGAGGCTTCTGGCGCAGATGTTCCTGCTGATGGCAAACGCGCCACCCTGGAGGTGGTGCGTATGCTTGCTGACGCGTCGACTCCGTTCGATGCTTTGACTGAGCTGCTTGAGGTGAGGATCTCTGACGAGTGTGACCCTGATGATGCGGGGATTCGCCTCTTCAACAGTTGTCTTCGGGATGCACAGCGTCTGGCGACGCTGCCCGAAGACGCTGTTAAGAGACAATTCCTCTGTGCTCTGTCTGGGCCGGCTTCCGCCACGCTGGTTGACTCGTTTGCTCGAGCTGACCAGCGTGCGGCTGTAAGTCTGCTCACCCTGCAGGCACGCGTGCGCGAGCAGTACGGCTGCGGGCGGCTCTCGGGCAAGCGCACTGCAGGGCGCCCCATGTCTTTAGCATCTTGCACCACTGACACTGGCCTGGCTTCGGCCATTGATCGGCTCAGTGCTCAGTTGGTCAAGTTGCAGCGGGATGTGGATTCCCTTAAGAGGGGTGGCTCCAAGCTGCCTCCTGGGAAACACACTCCGCGCAATTTCCACCGACCTGGAGTGCAGCCGCTTGCTCATTCCGCCTCTCCGGAGGTGGCTTTTGACAAGCGGTCTGGCACCTTTGTCCCAACGTGCATGCACGAGAAGTGCCGCGCCGTTGGGTCAAAGCATTGGCTCAGTGAGTGTCCTCACAAGGACACTCACCCATTGTCCATCTCGGCATCCTACTGCCAAGCCGTCGAGTCTTATGACTCCGACGTGCTTGCCCTTCGTTTCCAGCGGTACTATGACGCTGGAGATGAAGGGTCCATGGAGCACTTGTGTGCTCTCGTGGGGCAACCTGAAATCTGTGAGCTGTCTGCGCATGCCTTTGCTCCAGAGCCTACGGCTCTGCAGCAGTTCAAGGATGCTGCTGCCTCTGCTGAGTCTGCACCTGATGAGCATCTTTCTATTGGCCGTGTTGCATTTGCTGCGGTCAGCGGTCCGCTTGCTGGTGGTGTCGCTAAGCCGGCCACTGACAAGCGGCTGCTGCCGCGGGCCTCTGCACCTGTGCGTGATGAGCCGGTTGACTTGCATGAAGTCAACCGTGCCACCTTTGTGCCGCCGTCTGCCTCTCTGGCTCTCGGCCCAATGGCTCCTGCTGACAGTTCTTTCAAAACATTCAACACTGTCCACCCTGACTGGTTTGACATTGACCCTGAGCCTGTTGATGTCTGTGACTCCGATGATGATGGGGAGGGCTCCAACTACCCTCCTGGTGTCTGCCTGACTGAAATTGAGGGGGGTGCACCGCCGACGACTGCAGCGTTTCGGCGGTTCGGAGTCCCCAGAGGCTCCAGGCCATTTGGCATCGGTGAATTTGCACTCACTCTTTTCATGGTGGCTACGTTTCTGTTCAGTGCTACGGCGATGCCGACCCTCGTGGTCGGCGGTGGTGTCAGGGGCCTGGTTGAGCCCGGAGCCACTTACGGCTACGATTCACTACGGTCCCATGAAGCACTACTGGATTCTCTTAACCCGCCTACGGTGCTTACTGTTTCGTCATTGCCGCTGCAGGATGTGCCGCGGGTCTTTTCTCAATCGACCTCGGCTACTTACCAGTCTGATGATTTTGCCATTCCACTCTGGGATCCGCCTGACCCACTTGGGTCTGGTGGTGTCAACATTTATGATGTCTCTTCTCAACTTACTTCGGATGTTTTCCTGCCTTGGGATCCGTCTGCTGAACTCGGCTCTGCCGACCAGCTTTACAGTGGCTAGATTGGTTTATTTCAAATCCTGGAGGTGTGATTAGCCTTAGCCGCAGTGGTGGGTTGTGCCGGGACAAGTCCCCGGGCACCCAGCTAAAAGTATATCTGTTTCCAGTGAAGTGCTGTTTGTTATCTGTTTAGTTAGCTCCGCTTGCCTAGCCCTATTAGCTACGGTCACAGCTCCGGGTGGTGTGCTGGACTTTAGGTTCAGGGTTATTATTATGGGCTCTGATAGCCCCTAGCCTGACCTGTCTCTGATCGGAACCGTGACTCCGCTAGTAGCTAGGATGACAGTACAGTAGTACTGTACTGTCAGTCATTATTTCGTATAATCCGGGTTTCCGAGATGCATGATAAAAGCACTCGGCCGGACTGTTTATGGGTTCGTAGCATGCGAACCGTCACAGGTATTCACGATCTGAAAATTGCTGATTTTTTTCAGCTCAATTCCAGTTCGTCGCAAAAAACCCGAGAACTCGAATCGAAGAATTGGATCATTGACATCGATCGCAAAACGGTGACGAAAGTGACGCTTTCGTCACCGTTTTCAACAGCTTGGTTCTCGTGCCCAGGTGACCGCATTGGTGCGCTGACGCGCCAGGATGACCGTCGATAAGGTGAAAAAAAATCACATGCTTTTACACACAACCTCAGACGCGCTCACAGACCTTCATTCAACTGGAACCCAAACTAAAAACGGCTGCAGCCTTGTTGACTGTGAAGTATTGTTGATATTGTTGGAATATTTTTGTTTAAGCGTGATATGGGTCGCACTGGAAGGCCCCAAGCAGACCCTGCTACCTTAGCAAAGAACGTGTTGAAGTCTCGGAAGGCTCGCAGCAGTCAAGCCTACCGAGATTCCCAGAAACCCAAAGCCAATGATGAGGTCCAAGAAACACCAAAAACAGCTTCACAGATCACTGCGCGACAGAAGTCTAATTCGCGTCAAAGTGTCTACCGAAAGCGCAAGAAAGAAGCCGAACGCTCCACCACACGAAGGCGTAATACTAGGCACAAGCCAAACGCCCCTGCGCAGTCGCCCCCTTCAGCAACAGCTCATTCTGATCTAGTTTCTCCTAGTGAAACCCAGAATATCAGCCCTCAATCAAGGGGATCAAGCGAGAGGACGAAGAGGAGAAAGGTTGAGAAGGTTGAAACTCTACTCCTTACGCCCAAGAAGACCCCTGACAAAGTGCGCAAGCTCAAGAGCTTGCTTGGTCGAAGGGAAGTGGCCTCTCTTGTCGAGAAAGCTGGCTATCAGAATAAGGTAAGTTAGTTATTTCAGTTATGGAAGTTATCGTTAGAACATGACATGTTCTAACCGTTACTCCTTGGGTGCACTCGCTCGTTGGTTATCACAGGCTCTCAAGGTATGTTCTAACAAAGTTTTTTTTCTCTTTGCAGCAAGATATGGTGTTGGAGGAGGATGTTCGCGCGAATCTAGAGGAATTTTTTAACACCACCTCCATCGAAGCAATGGGTGCCACAGCTTCGAATGTTGCAGCATCCCACGCCACACGCCAGTCTAAGCCGAAGCAAACACAGGACGCCCGGGACGCTCGCCAGGCTGTCGCGGCTGCGCTTGCAGGGGGTGTTATTGGTGGAACGAAGAGGAGAAGTCAAGATGGCAAACTCCGCCATCTTGCAAAGAAATTGCGCATAGATCGGAAAACCCTAGCGAAGGGTTTTAAGACTCGGATCCACGCTCTGCTTCGGGAAGGTCCGTGGGCGACGGTTTCCAAGAGAGTTCGGCGCGACAAAGCTCTTACACCCGAACTAATGTCCACCCTCAAAGCGTTCTTAGAGAGATCCAACAACTCTACAACGTCCCCCTACAAAAAACATGTCATGTATTCCACTAACCCCCTCACTGGCAAGCGTGGCCCCAAAGTCTCTTGGCAGTTGCTCGACAAAAGTTGTGCGCAACTCTTTACTGAGTTCCAGGAGGAATACCGTGATAGTGCACTTGTGAGGGTGGAAACAACAAAGGAGGGAGATCGCATCGACAAGCGTGTGAGGTTTGGGCCTCGGCAATTCTTCACCGCCGTGGCAGCGATGCCGTGGTTCAAACGGCGTGGGAAGCACTGTACCCGCTTGATATGCTGTTGTGTATATTGCGTGGGTATGAAGTTACTCCTTGAGGGGTACAACAACTACAGACAACGTCTAGTTGAACAGTGTGCTGCAGACGCTGCGTCCTTGGCGCTGTTGGGGATATTGTTGCCAGCAGCAGACCCTGGGCTTATGACTTTGGGTAGGACACTGGAGAGTATGTGCTGTGAGGCACCCGAGGGGACTGGTATGCCCGCCTTGAAGTGCTTTGAGGGGCGGTGCCGTACGTGTGGTTGGGAGAAGGCAAGTGGTAGCTTTCTTGTTCCACCTCCAGGCGACCCAGATAACGACGCTCCTGTGTCGTGGCAAAAGTGGGACAAGGTACCTTACGTCACCAAGAAGGGTGTGCAGAAGACGAAGGTCGCCCTCGGGAGGGACAAGTTTTTGGTGCAATGTAGGCAAATGACGTGGAGTCAGTAAGGCCCAGTTGGCAGAAAATATTCGGAAGCGGTCATACGAACCAGTTGGATCACACTCCCATTTCTCCAAGCCTTCTATGATCCAAATGCCCCAAACCTCCTCTCAGTCCGCCAGATGCTCAGACACGGGCCCCGCTCCCCTGACTTCATCGACCTCACATGGCACCACGGTGCTTCTCTCTTTGACCTCTATGACACTGGCAGAGACTATGTTGTACACCCCAGCAGCTGGCGAGCCACCCCATCTGCCCACTCCATAGCACAGAGGAGACCCCTCCTGCAGCCTGCCCCTTCGGAGCTTGCAGAGAAGGGCACAGTCGACTGGATGGTTGCTAGGTCCGCCTACAGAGAGTTTGCTCAGCACAGTCCATACGGCTATTGTGACACAGACCTCTACACAGACGGCATCCCCTACCCACGGGGTAACACACAGTGCCAGCACTACTACTCCCTCGAGGACCCTGCTGAGGATCATGTCTGGTGCGGGCGCTCTTTCTGGGCCAACCCGCCCTTCATCAACTCCATCATCCAAAGGATGTTGATGAAGATGCGAGATGACTTCTGGTTAGACCCTAATAACACCTCATACACGGTGTGTCTCCGGAAGTCACCATCTGCAGCCTGGTGGCCACTCACCTATCACTTTCAGGAGATAGCCACCATCCCAGCAGGCACACCCGGCTTCTTCTCCCGCCCTCGCGCTGGTACCTACTCCCCCCAGGACCTCACAGATGCAGGAGAGGAGGGCGGTGCTGACCGTGTCTTCATCCAGGGGGCTCCGTTCGACACCATCATCCTTTTCAAGGATGCCACCACAGTCCCCAGGATTGACCCTCATCAGTACCTCCATGCCTGTCTGGGCCACTACTCACACCAGTACATTGCTCACCTCTTCTCACAGGGGCTTCAGTTTGCAGTACCCAGACGACACCTCTCCATGAAGACACTCAGGACTATCCTGTCAGGCTGCGGGTGTGCTCATTGCAACACCTGGAATGCCAAACGCCCAGGACCCTTTAATGTATTTGACAGAGCCAACCGCAGACCACCTCCGGCTTTGCCAGCCAACCACCGGCCTGTCAAATGGGAACAGTCCAAGCCATTCCAGCACATATTTGCTGACATTTGGGGCCCATGCAAACCCCCTGGCTAAGGCCGCAATCTCCTCGAGGAGTACCGCGTACTCCGACGACGTGAACAGAGCGGAGGGCTTACCGTCCATTCCCAGCACGCCTGCTTCTCACGCACTGCCGCCCCCTCGTCCGACTGTGCCCATGCCTGGAAGATGGCCACGACGAGAGCCTGAAGCGAGCGGAGAGCGACTCCGCTGAGGTCACCCGCAAGCGGATAACGCACCTTCACCGCCGCGTAGAAGATCGGGTCGAGGCGGTTGTACAGCGAAAGCTTGCGGGTCTCGTCGGTGGGCCGCCAGTCAGGAGCGCGGTTATCCCGCACCAGACGTTGCTCACGAGCCAAGATCGGCTGCGGGTCAACGCCTGCGGGATAACGAAGAGCCGCGTGCTCCTGCTGGTGGCTCTCGCGTAAGGGCCGGCACGCTCCCCTTGATGATGTCGATGAGAGCTCGACGTCCATCTCGGTCAGCCGAAGAGTCCGTACCCCGAAGCCAGGTGTCAGCCACAGAGTTCCGCTCCACGACGAGGGCCAAGACGTCATAGAGGAGCCCATTGACCTTCTCGATAACCAGAGAGGTGGGGTCGTCGAGGTCAAAGGGGGCCAAGTCCGATCCAGCGGACTCAAACTCGGTCCGAAGCTGCACCACCAACTCGGAGAGGCGGTCGGTGTCGTCGGTGCCACGATAATGATGTTTCTTGGAACCAAGGATATCCTCGCGGATACCCTTGGCCCAAGCCCGATGCAAGCGCCCCTTGTACACCGCGTCAACCGTGGCATGTTGGTCGACCAGGTGCTTCCGCAACGCGACAGCAGCGTCGGTGTTGCTGGAAGTAGCAGGGGGCACCACAGGTGGGGTGCTAGCGGTCGGGGTGTCCCGAACCGCATCCAGAAGCCGTATAGAGGCGTCCAGGTCGGAGTCCCTCAATAGGCGTTTACGAGCTCTTGTTGATGTCGCCATGCTTCTGAAAGCCAGAGAAAAGATGATGCGCGGCTGCACGTTCGGGTGTTGTGGCGGAAATGTAGGAAAGGCGTAACGGCGGAACGTGCGGAGAGGCGAAACGAGCGTGGGGCACTCGCAAATGTCGTCGCTCGTGGTCAAAGGTGTCCGGAGCACCAGCCCAAAGTACGTAAACCAGCGGGATCAGGGCAGGTAAGATAACGTCAATGAACATTGCCAAAACCGAGCAATAGCAACGCGCGGTGCCCATGACTCGCAGCCGCAAAAAAGACGTCTACCGTAAAGCCATGTCCCAAATCCTAGTCGCACCCAAACGCACAAGTGCGCACCACCTCTTCAAGCGGCTGCTTAGCCAATCATGGCCAAGATAGCAAGTGGAATGAAAACGTGGATGGGGCCACGACCTACCGGAATATCCAAGTACACTAGATATCAGAAAGTCCCGTACTCGTGTGGATAAACTGTATAAGATAAATAAACCCTAAGCTAGATATACCCGGATCGGTCTCGGACGGTCTCGGAGTCTAGCCTACCTGTGACACAGCGTGTGTCACAGTACGAACCTACAGATCAGTCAGCAGTCCAGTGTTGGTCCTAGGGATCTGTCATAGGGGCCTGACCGGGACTCCCAGTCAGGGCTGCCTATACAGATTTCAGCACCCACCTCTCTGGTTATCGAGAAGGTCAATGGGCTCCTCTATGACGTCTTGGCCCTCGTCGTGGAGCGGAACTCTGTGGCTGACACCTGGCTTCGGGGTACGGACTCCTCGGCTGACCGAGATGGACGTCGAGCTCTCATCGACATCATCAAGGGGAGCGTTCCGGCGGTCTTACGCGAGAGCCACCAGCAGGAGCACGCGGCTCTTCGTTATCCCGCGGGCGTTGACCCGCAGCCGATCTTGGCTCGTGAGCAACGTCTGGTGCGGGATAACCGCGCTCATGACTGGCGGCCCACCGACGAGACCCGCAAGCTCTCACTGTACAACCGCCTCGACCCGATCTTCTACGCGGCGGTGAAGGTGCGGTACCCGCTTGCGGGTGACCTCGGCGGGGTCACTCTCCGCTCGCTTCAGGCCCTCGTCGTGGCCATCTTCCAGGCATGGGCACAGTCGGACGAGGGGGCGGCAGCACGTGAGAAGCAGGTGCTGGGAATGGACGGTAAGCCCTCCGCTCTGGTCACGTCGTCGGAGTACACGGTACTGGAATATCCTAGTTCACAGATAATAGTGTGTGCTGTGAAACTGATATAGATAAACTCGTATAAGAAATAAACCCTAAGCTAGATATACCCCGAACGGTGACAGAGTCGGAACGGCTACGGTCCTAGCTACCTGTGACACCTTGGTGTGTCACAGTACGGGCTTACGGTCAGTCACAGGTCCAGTGTTGGCTACCTAGTAATCTGTCATAGGGGCCTGCACCGGGACTCCCGGTCAGGGCTGCCTACACAGATTTCAGCACACCACCCCAGCACTGTGGGTGGTGACTGACAGGCAAGTCCGAGATACCAAATAAGTTAGGGCAGGAGCTAGGGTGACAAGCCTAACTGCTAAACCAACTGTGCAATTCTGATACACAAATGGAAACCCTCTAGCCGGCACAAGTGCAGAAACACACAGGCACACAGGTCCTGCTAAACTACTGAAAGGCACGGCGCCAGCAAGTCAGATTAACGGATATAAGGAGTCAAAGAAAAAGCCAATTGAAGACCATGTTGAGGTCAAAGTACATCTCAGCACACCACCAGAAGGTGGTGCACTGCCAGAACCAGGAATAAAACTACTCGGGGTCAAAGATCAGAGGAGCACCGCCATCACAATGTCCACCGTAGCATCCCGCAGCACTGCCCCCCAGTGGGTCAGGCGGTAGTAGCACTGCCGCAGCACCCAGGGAGTGCAGCACGGCATCCAGTGTGACGGGGTCTAGCTCGGAGATACCAGAGTAGATGCAGAGATCTCCCCTGCACAGCACAGGCTGCGGTGCAGCCCGACCCGATACCTGCACAGAGCCGAGGTCATTGGCCGCCGTATAGGCGGCAGCTCCCACTCCCATGATCGAGATCAAAAGAAAGAGAGACATAAAGTAATGAAACCCCCACGGGCCCGCGTGTGCGGGGAAGCCCCATGGCGGCTTGCCACAACCGTAGGTGCGGGATGCACCACCAGACCGAGGCACGTGGGTCGCGGACTCCGACGCATGATTTGCCGAAATGGCCGGAGTCCGCGGCTTCACGATGAAGCTGCCGTCGGCGAGGTCCTCGTAATCGTCCGTGTCGTAACCCGTGAGATCAACCTTCTCGACGGCGGCGTGGTTGACGGTCTGAACGAACCCCGAGAACTCACCGTCCGCGTCCGCTGTGGCGGTCACCCGCGCCGATTGCAGTGGCGCGGGCCTCACGTCCTTTCCCTGCGAGACAGGCATAGCAGGGGCCGGCACGGCGGATGCCGATGCCGCCGCACCACCTGCCGGAACCTGCTCCTCCGGTGCGGCTGCCGCCGCGGCGGGCTCACACACCAGAGCCGAAGCCTCCTGTCCAATGCCGGCAGGAGGCGGGAAGGAAGCATGGGTGTAGTGCACCTGCGGATTGGCTGCGGAGTGAACCTCCGCAGCAAGGTCGTCGAGCCTTTGGAGAATGGACTCACCCTCAGAACTCGGCTGCTGCTCCACGGTGAAGCCGTAGGCGGACACGTCGATGCCGCCCACCGCACCCGCAGAAAGCACCGCAGGCGGCCCATACGCAGCCGCAGCACGCGCGAAAGCCTCTGCGCCATCATCCGCAGCATGCTGGAACACCGCACACATCGCCAACGCGTGCACCCCTTCCGCATCCTCCTCGTCGATAGGGATGCAAAATGATGCTGCAGAGTTGGGCGGGTGCTGACGTCCACCCAACGGGCAGTCGCGGTAAAAGTGATATTGCTCACCTTTCCCCGCTTTCTTGCATTTCCCGCAGAAAGGCTTTGCACGCTGCTCGTCGCGGTCGAATCCCACCGGCGGAGCCTTGTGGGTCCCCACACGGAACCCCCGCGGATGCTGCCCCTTCTGCTGCTGCTGTCTCTGCTGAACACGCTCCCGCTGCTGCCGCACCACCGGAGCGGCCTCACCGTGCTGCCCCTGCACGAGCTCCTTGAGCTCCGTGATCTTTTGGAGCAGCGCATCGTACTCACTGCTGGAGAGGTGTGCGGAGACCCCGCCCGCACCAGAAGCTGCCTTCCCCCCGTCCGTCTGCGCCCAAGACTGATAAATCTCGACAACCAAGGAGCGAAGAGAAGCAAGGGACACGTGGGATAGGTCAGCAGCCATAGGATAGCGGACCTTCACCGCAGCGTAAAACACGGGGTCGAGGCGGGTGTAGAGGGATAATTTTCGTGTCGCCTCGGTCGGAGTCCAGTCTGAAGTCCTGTTATCCCGCACCAAACGTTGCTCCTTAGCCAAAATCGGCTGCGGGTCAACGTTTGCGGGATAACGTAAAGCCGCATGCTCCTCCTGCTGCGATTCCCGCAGCGCCACCGGTACAGAGCCCTTGATGATGTCGACAAGAGCACGTCGTCCATCTCGGTCAGTTGAGGAGTCGGTGCCAGTCAGCCAGACATACGCGTTGCTGTGCTTCTCCACCACGAGAGCCAGAACGTCGTACAGCAGTCCATTCACTCTGCTGACCACGGGCACCAGAGGGTCGTCGAGGTCAAAGGAGCGCAGCTCCAGACCCGCCGACTGGAACTCCGTACGTAGCTGCACCACCAAGTCGGATAGGAGGCCAGAGTCGTCCGTACCGCGAAAATGGTGCTTCTTGTCGCCAAGAATATCCTCACGGATACTCTTGGCCCAAGCCCGATGCAGGCGCGCTTTGTAAATCTCGTCGACCAACTTGCACTGCTCCTGCAAATAACGTCTGACGGCCACGTCCGCGTCCACGTTCGATGCAGGATTGGGAGTGGGAACCACAGGTGTAGCAGCTGTTGGAGTGTTCCGCACCCCGTCGATGAGCCGTAAGGAGGCGTCTATATCGCTGTCCCTCGTGAGGGACTTCTTTGATCTTGTCGTCATTCCCATTTTCAGATAAGCCTGAGGGGAGGCGGTACGCTGCAGCACGTTTGGGTAGCGCTGTGAGGAGAACGAGACGTCACAAATACGGTGGGAACAGCCGAGCCATGCAAGCGAGGGGCAAAGGAAGATGTCGTTGATGTCAAAGGTGCCATGGCCACCAGCCCAAAGTTCGGCAGCAAGCGTGATCAGAGCCTGCGGAAAAGCGAAATTGAACATTGCAAAAACTAGTCCAAGCCCAAGCCGGTACCCCATAGCCGCGGCTCAAAGCTGCTCACCGAAAGCTGCTCATCTCATAAATCTCATAATACCCAAACGCGCAAACGCGCACCACCTCTCCGAGCGGCCCCTTAGCCAATCATGGCTGAACTAGCAAGTGGAATAAAGTGTGGATGGGGCCACGACCTACTGGAATATCCTAGTTCACAGATAATAGTGTGTGCTGTGAAACTGATATAGATAAACTCGTATAAGAAATAAACCCTAAGCTAGATATACCCCGAACGGTGACAGAGTCGGAACGGCTACGGTCCTAGCTACCTGTGACACCTTGGTGTGTCACAGTACGGGCTTACGGTCAGTCACAGGTCCAGTGTTGGCTACCTAGTAATCTGTCATAGGGGCCTGCACCGGGACTCCCGGTCAGGGCTGCCTACACAGATTTCAGCACACGGTACTCCTCGAGGAGATTGCGGCCTTAAAGGCCTTGGTGCGAGGTGGCCGTGCGGGCGGGGGACAGCAGCCGCAGCCGCAACATCGGGGGAAGCAGCATCCGAGGGGGTTTCGCGTGGGTGCAGGCAACCCCCCCGCGGTCGGCTTTGACCGCGACAGCATGAAGGCGAAGCCGTTGTGCCACCGCTGCCGCAAGGCCGGTAAAGGTGAGGTGTATCACCCGTACCGCGACTGCCCGCTTGGCGGTCGCCAACACTCGCCGGCCACGGCTGCGGCTTTCTGCATTCCCATTGAGCAGGAGGACGCGGAGGGCCTGCACGCATTGGCGCTCGTGCAGGTCTTCCAGGACGCGGCAGACATTGGACCGGAGGCCTTCTCGCATGCGGCGTTGGCGTATGGTCCGCCCGCGGTGCTCTCCACGGACGGCGTCGGTGGGATCGACGTGGCGGCCTACGGTTTCTCCGTGCCGCCTCCGCCTTCTAGCGGGACCGACGACGAGGACATCTTGCGGCGGCTTGACGCCCTCACCTCTGAGGTTCAGGCCGCCCAAGAAAAGGTGCATTTTACCCACGCATCTTTCATTCCTGGGAGCGGAGCGGAGGTGCATGCGTCGGCTCTGGTGTGTGGCCCTGCCGCTGCGGTAGGGATCACACCGGAGGGGCAAGTTCCGGCAGGTGGTGCGGCGGCATCGGCGTCCGCCGTGCCGGCCCCTGCTATGCCTGTTTCGCAGGTGGAGGATGTGGAGCCCGCGCCAACTCAATCGACGCGGGTAACCACCACGGAGGCGACATGCGGTGAGTTCGGAGGCTTCGTGCAGACGGTGAATCACGCCGCCGTCCACCCGTCTGACCTGACAGGCTATGACACGGACGACTACGAGGATTTCGCCGACGGTACTTTCGCGGTGAAGCCGCGTGCTCCTGCCGGTGCTATCGGGTGCGGTGTGCCGCCTTTCGGCTTTGGCACGCCGGCAATCGGCGCTCTCGCCATGCTTTCTCTCTTGTGCATTTCTTTTGCAGGTGTATCTGTTTCGGCATCCACAGCTTATGTTGTGTCGGCATGTGCACCGGCTACGGAGATGCCTTCGCCTGGTGGTGATCTCGATTGGGAGGCTCCGTCATTTTACTCTACGAATGATTTTGCTGATTCAATGAACCCGGCTCAGGGTTTCTTGTTGGCTCACGATGTGCCGCCGCTTCAGCCGCCCGAGCCTCCGGACACTCTGAGCCTGCTAGCCTTTCAGGATTTGTCTCAGGCAGATTTGGGGGTTGGCATGGCCTACTACTACGGCATGGCCTTACATGAGAGCGGTCCTCTCGATGTGGAGCACTATTATGGAGCTGGTTTCTTTACATCCTACTATGGTATGGATCTCCGAGAGGCCACCGCTGGCTACTACGATGCCGTCGGCTGACTTCTTGTTCACTCTGGATGCACACCGACATGGTGGTGTGCGGAACTCCGGTGACTTCAACAATGTTCTGGTTTATGGTTTTACTTTGACACCTTTGAAATCTTCAATTTGACTTGCTGACACAGAGCCTTTCAGTAGTTTAGCAGGACCTTAATTGCCTGTGAGTTTATGCTCTTGTGCTAGCTAGAGGGTTCTAATTTGTGTATCAGAATGGCACAATTAGATTAGCAGTTAGGCCTTGTCACCCTGGCTCCTGCCCTAACACTTACAGCTTTACATTTTCTGACTCTCCTAGTCAGTCACCACCCACAGTGTTGGGGTGGTGTGCTGAAATCTGTATAGGCAGCCCTGACTGGGAGTCCCGGTCAGGCCCCTATGACAGATCCCTAGGACCAACACCGGACTGCTGACTGATCTGTAGGTTCGTACTGTGACACACGTTGTGTCACAGGTAGGCTAGACTCCGAGACCGTCCGAGACCGTTCCGGGTATATCTAGATTAGGGTTTATTTATCTTATACAGTTTATCCAAACGAGTACGGGACTTTCTGATATCTAGTGCACTTGGATATTCCGGTAAGGTATTGAAACGAATTGACCTGGACCCTTTTTCAGAGACTCTAGCAAACCGTATTATACAAGCTGCCAAATTTTATGACATGCAACAAAATGGGTTTGTAAGTGCTTTGTTTGGTCGCGTGTACATGAACCCACCTGGTGGGATGTACTCATGTACAAGGGAGAGAGCGCCAACGGTTACGCATTTCAAAGATTGTTACAAGCCTTTAAGTCAGGCAGTGTTGAAGCATTTATTTGTATTCTGAAGGCCGCAGCTGGTTACAAGTGGTTTAATAGTATCGACGAATGCATATACTGCCGGTTGTTCGAAGCACATAAGTTCTTAAGTCCGATCCACGACAACACTTCGAAAAGCCCTCACGGCTATGTTGTCGTGTATGCCGGACCAGATGTAGCAACGTTCGCTGCTGAGTTTGCACAATGGGGTCGCATTATTGTGCCCATCACCATGCTTCATTTTATTCTGAGTTCCCAGCGCCCACTCAGCGTGGCCTTAGTGTAGTGCGCGTCTGCTCCTAATTCAAAGGAAGCTTTTGTGTTGCAACTTACTGCTTACTGTGTAGGGTGTTGTCCGCAGCACTACTGCCCTTCATTTTAATGACTTTCCTTACGACCTGCAAACATATATTTCGTGTAATATTTATTTGTTCTTGTGTGTTCTTGTGTTTTCTTATGCAGACATTCCGAGCGAGTGCACTGTGCTCAATATGCCTGAGGGGGGGAATGTGGAAGCGTACCTCCGTAGTTTTCAAAATATCCTAGATTGTTGTTCGGAGCTGGGCAGTTGGGTAGTACAGTCAATGTTTCACGAGAGGCTGGGAGAGGAGGTAGCCTCTGAGTCCGATGCTAGGGCTAAGACACACCAACCCGTCTATCTTTTGAATTGTGGTCTATCGAAGGGCCACTTCGCCCTGGCCGGGAAAAAGGAGGAGTGTTTTTGCCACACTCCGAACGATGAACTCCCACCAAAATACTCAAAACAAGAGAAGCGCACTCGTGAGACTGAGACACCCGAGTATTAGCAAGCTGAAATTGATAGGAAGCTTGCCAAAAAGTCCGAAATACAGTCTAGGAAAGAAAAAAACGAAAGCATGGTCAGCCAGTGGAGGCACGAGTGTGCAGAGGCCGAACGAGAAGGGAAGAGAAAACCCAAAAAGCCAGAACCCTTGAAGCCACCCCCTGCGGAGGCAGCTAAGCCACTGTCTGAGCTCAAGCGATCCTTGGTGGTGTGTGAGGCCAACCGCACGAACATCGCTTTCAAACGGGTATGCATCTTCAAACACCCTGCCTCGCCTGTTCAGTGCTTGAGTGCTTGCATGTTTGATATATATATCTCCCACATACACACTCCTACCTCGAGCACAGCAGGCCACCTTCAAGGCTCCCCTGGGAAATTCCTCCTACTCACACTTTCAGCTCAGCCCTCGGCACGTGCGCCAAAGCCGCTTTCCCACCACCTCTCCCAGCCACCTTCGGCTGTCCTCACCGGAGTACTCGCCTCCGAGGCCACACCGAGCACAACCTAGCACAAGCGCATATCTATGTTGAGTGCTTGAGTGCTGACTCTGTGCTGGAGCGGGTAATTATGCTTTTTGAGGGTTTCAGCCCTAGCTTAGCATTTTAGGTCCATAGTCTGTACTCTTTAGGGTAATGATAGTATTTGCGGGCCTCAGTCCTTTGGCACGAGGGGCATGTGCCCGCATGCAGAAGGCTGGGGTCGGCAGTCGGGTCGTGGGACCTTGATTCATGTCTGACGGGAGTCCTTGGTTTGTGGCACTTCTGGATTTTTCGTATTATTATTTTTTGTAATTCCACACGCAGTGCACCGGCCGGGTTCCATTCACATATGTGTCATATGTGTCATGCAAGCTGGGCTATGTAGCCGCAGCTGATTAGAAAACCTCTGGCTTGCGCGAGAGTACATGTGACACAGTGTCACAAGTGGAGTATGACCTATCTATACTCTCAACTCTGGAACCCGAGTAAAGCCGCTTCGCGCGTTCGCGGCCGATCTCGCGATGCTCATGTACCTTTGACCTGTTAACCTTCAGTTTATGCCGCGTCAGCATCACTCATCAGTCATCATGTCCGTGTCCCTCGAGCCTCGACAAGTCCACTGGACTGGTTCTCTGTTGAGATTTCAGCTTCCGGTCTGTTTGTGCGCGTCGCATGAAAACAAAACAAAATGCTGTAGTAATAATGAGGTGATATCACGATAGACGTCTGCTGGCAAGACTCTAAATAATCTATGACGCGATAGATCTCTTTCTCCAACGCGTCAATAACCTTGACACTTGAGTACCTCGAAGATTTCGAACACGACAGAGTATATTTGCGCCAGCTTTCGCACTCGCGTCTTCACATCTCAAAAACACTAACGCGCTGACATCAGAAAATGGCAGCAGAACCTCGAGAGCGTTATGCCAAGAAAAATGAGGCGCAAGAACTTCGTCGAGCTTTTGACCGTCTAGATTTTAAAGTTCGTCCAGACCCAGGGTTACTCAAATGCTGCTGCCTAAGTGAACTTCGATTTATCCGTTTCTGTTTCATGTGTAGCTGACTGCGGAAAACATACGTTTGCAGGGAGATGGTAAAGTTGATGCCGAGGAACTAGGTATGTTTTTCAAACAAATGGGACACAGAGCGAAGAAGTCTGAGGTTGCAGATATGATATGGGAAATCGATGATAAGTTCGTCTCCTGGCCAGAATTTCAAGCTATGTACCAGCGCTGTAGAAAAGATAAAACCGGATACGAACCTAGAAGGCTCTTCAATGTGGTAGAATTTATTATCAACGACAAGGATAACAGTGGGACAGTTTCAGTCGAAGAAGCGATGCAGATTCTGTACGTTCGTTATGGGAAAGCTTGTTTAGATTCACAGCTTCAAGAAATATTTGGAACATCAGATACGAACAGCACGAAAACGCTCACCTTGTCAGAGTATTTATCAAGCTTGTACGAGTCTCAAATAAAAATGCTACGAGCAAAAATCAACTCAAAAGGTTATGAGGTAAATATCTCACCTTCTCGCGACTCCTAAGTACAGGAAAATTCAAGCTTTGCGCTACAGTGTTCCCTAGAGTGGACTCTTACTAAACCAAGTTGTTTCATCGTCTCTGCAGGCACCCCAGCCCGGGTCAACAAGATCATCGGGATTGTGAATGCACTCATGAGAGCAGCTTCCCGCACTTTCTCAAGAAAATTTTGCACCACGGGACCTGTAATATAGTTTCCCCGGCGTCCGGTATTGCACTTGCTAGAGGAAGTAAATTCTAGGACAAGGTTGGACTGAGAAAGCGGGCACTAATTGTTGAGTCTATTTGTCAGCCTGACCTTATTCTCTCGACGCCCTCTAAACTGAGAGTGACACTTCCCCAAGACTCTTTCTTTTTCGCTGCGTTGTTTGTTGTAGGAGTTGGTAAATATGGTTTGAGGCTCTTGATTCTGTGATATTTTCTCCGACAGTGTTTGGTGGTGGACTTCGGTTTTGTTGTCCTTGAGTTGCCTGCATTCCTTGTGCTCGGTGAAGGGGAACGTGTACGAGTCCACTGGAAATGTATGTCGGACGGTGCGCATACCTGCGGTATTTCCGAGGGCTGGATGAGTAATATCATCGGTCAGGCTGATCGAGATTTAGTTGTACACACTCGCAGCTCGAATTCGATCAGATGGAACACGGCGGGTTGTCCATCTTAAAGTTTGTGGGACGTGCAGTGCGGAAGCAACCAGGCACAACTAGCAAAAGCTGGAACTTCTTAGGGGGCTCTCACCTACTGATGTTCTTTTGATGCACTTTTGATACACGGAAGCGCAATAGCAAAGATAAGTTCATCTCATACGGTGCACATCGTAGGCATTTTTCGAGGCAGGCTGCTCGTAAGTTGCAGCAGTGTCTTGCCATCTGGGCCTGCGAGGTGAAGTGATTATTATAACCTGAGGCCAATTTTTGAAGCGCTTCCTTACTCGGTATATTTCAGTCGGCTCTGCTGTTGATGGTGCCCCGAGCCGATGCATCTTCACCTCCATGTTCAAGCAGCCAACACCCATCTTGCAACGAAAGTTCTCTTATTTGTACATACGTGTAGAATAGTGCCGAGCCATTTTGCGAGTAGTGCAAGGTTGTTCATATAAGCCTATGAAGTCTACACCGGAGGAGGCAAAAAAAGGGTTGAATCCAATCGTTGTGTACACAGCTTGGAGCCTTTTGCTTGTGGAGTTTTATTCCATGGAAGATTGCCTGCACCGTGTTTATTCCCGCATTGCAATTATGAGAAGCATGTCCAATTGCATGAAATGTCAATCTAGTAACCCAGCTTAAGACCTCCGCCATTAACCTCGTAGCTTGTAAACGAACGTTTAGGGTAACTCTTATGATTGCGGGGTCCGGCACGCTACCCTGGGTGAATAACTTGTGATTTTACGAGGGTGCCTGGAGATAAGGGGCGACAAATGTTCTGAATGGCGGATAAGGTCGTTAAGTGATGGAACACTGAGCCTTGTATATTGTGGTATGCGATGTTCCCATAGCTTTACCTCCCCAAGGCTTGGTATCGTTTGATACTACTTTTCGAATACTTTCCGATAGTTTACTGTTTGCTATCGATCGATCGTACTAGTTGAGTCTGCCCCTATCGATCGATACTCGTAGCCGTAAACGCAATCCGGATACTTCATGTGCTAGGAGGCAAGCACAAGAGCAAGAAAAACGGCTAAGTATAAAACGCAAGAGTACTCAGTACGGAGTACAGTAGGACCGATCAGAATGATGTTGATGTGAGGTGCCTAGCCTGTTGTACGGAGTACTCAGTACAGTTGAGTTATGGAAAGAGTTCCTGAATTTATAAGAACTCTAAGTGTAACCCGTTTCGGGGATGAGAACTGAACTGAAAAGTATAACATAAAAGTAAAAAGCCGTAACTGCTGTATATTGTGTATTGAAAGCATGCACTGAAAGCAAAAGCATAACTATATAGATTTACGAAACCGAAGTCTTATAGTTGACCAAGCGTAATCATACCTCGTGCGGTCGTTTAATAAGTGTAGATAGAATAAGTCCGAAACCGTAAAGAAGAGAAGAAGCAAGTAAGAGTGTAGACTCCTACAAAATGGTAATTAGTTCGTGTTTTCACGTTGCTTCCCTGTCTTTTTAGCGCGAATTCTGATCATACCCGCCCCGCCTTGCGCGACTTGCTAGCGAAGTGCGACACTACGAAATCGAGAATGCCTGTGCTTTCGTTCTTGTTGCGCGGTGGTGTGTGGGTTTGAGGGTTCCAGGTCGCTTGGAGCCGCGTCGGTGTGGAGGAATCTAGCCCGGCGACAATCTTTTGAGGTGCGCGCGTTGCCTTGGTCCTAGCACGCATAGCACGCATAGCACGCATAGCCGTGTTTTGGACTCGCAGGTGCGGCAAATCGGAATCGTCTCAGTTTTTCGGCAAATCCGACCCTTCGCGGCGGAAGCGCTGCGCAAATTTTTGAATTTTGCGTGGCTTTTGCTGAAATTCGGAGTTGGTTCGGGATTTCGCCTACCTTTAATTTGGCCCTCTAGTCCCCCCTATTCGGGAATCTCCGCGCTTCGGCCGGTGTGTCTACTTGTGCTCGCGCGCAAGTAGCGAATTCCTGGAAGCGGGTACTGGTTGCCACGCCAACCGTTTTTCGATTGGTTAATTCACGAGCGTGCAACGTGTGATGTTCCCCATGGGACTTTAGTTTTCTAGAATCCTCTTTTCCGGAAATCTCCGCGCCTCGGCCGGTGTAGCTGCTTGTGCTCGGGCGCAAGTGGTGAATTTCTGGATCGGCGGGTGCTAGTCGCCACGTGTGTCGTGTGGCACTTTCGGCTTTAGCTAATTAGATCTCACGCATAGCACGCATACAATGCCAATGTACTCGGATGAAGAGGAATGCCTCGGTCGGTCGGGCCGTCGTGGGGGGGGTCGGGCCGGCGCCGCCCCCGGCTCAGCCGTGGGGTCCGGTCGGTCGGGATCTCGCGCTGCGGGCCTGTCGGTCGGCCCAGGCTCTTCGGAGTTCTGGGGCGCGGCTGGCGGGTCGGACAGCCGGGATTGGCGCTCCCGTGAGAGGGGGGGGGAGTGCGGCGTGCGCTTGCACGCCAATACGGCGGTGAAGCCCTCGAGGTTACACCGGCGCGCACGCCCCTGAGAGCCCCTCCAGGGTTGTCTGGTGGGCCCCCCAGGGCCTCGCCACCAAAAACCCCTTCACCAGCGAGAGTCAGTGGGGCTGAGCCAGTATCCGAGCTCGCATTGAGCTCGGCGCTACGGCAGCCGGCGCGCCGGAAGCGTGCGTCGCCCGAAGCTCCGGCACCACCGGCGGCAGGCGCCGGCTCCGGGTCGGACTCGGACCGCTCTGCTAAGGGGTTGAACCCCTCGGCAGCTCCCTTCTCCCCACTCCCTGCGTCCAGCAGGAGTGCGAGCAGTAGGGTCGTCCGTCAGGAACCGACGTCGGGACCGGCAGCGTCCTCCCTCTCTCCCCTCGTGGGGAGCGAGCAAGGAAATCTCATCAGCGCCCCAGGGCGCTTTGAGATTTACCGAGCCAATGACTGGAGCCCCCCTGCAGAAGGGGAGTCCGATGATGTCCGGCGCCCAGAGCGGTTGGACGTCGTCCAATCACGGGGGCGCGAGTCTCGCATCCGGCCCAATCCGGCTTGGCGAGGAGAGCGACGTCAATCCATGCTCGCATTGGCCCTCCGTCAATGGAGCACCTGGGCGCTGAATTCAGCGCAACGACGTGCGAGAGTCTCCCTGCCATCTCGTCAGCGCGCAACCGCGCGGCTTGCGTGGGTCGCATGGAAGGCCAGGACGGACCAGTCAGCGCATCAGCGCGAGCTCCAGCGCCTGGCATTCCAAGCGTGGAATGACGTCACCCAGCAGGTCGCCCAACTTCAGGGCCTGTTTGACAGAGGCAGTCGGCGCCGAGTCGAGTCCGCTTTCGCAGCATGGCGCCAGCATGTCGTCCAGACACAGGGTCTGTGGCGCAGAGGCAGACGTCAAGCTGGAGCTGTCTTCATGGCATGGCACCAGCAGACGATGCTCGCCAAGGAGAGGAGCACCTGGTGGGTTGGAGCCCGGAGACACCGGATGACCCAGATGGGCAGGAGGTGTCTCCGCGAGTGGCGCCGGCTCCCCAGGACGACCCCAGTCAGCTCGGACTCGTCCCAGGGAACGAGTGCCCGCCGTCCAGTAAGAAAGGCGGGAACCTCATCCGGTGTCAGCTCTTGCTCGGATTCCGACCAGGAGTCTATGTGGCAAGACATCCGTCGAGGCCTAATAAAAGCGCCTGGGGAAAGACCACCCGCTGTCAGGGCTAATGTGGTTCCAGCTCAAGGACTATGGGCTCTCCGAGGACGGCGCTTATCGCCTGGAGATCCACCAGCAGTCAGTCTCCGAGTCCAGGGGGTTGATGCAGCAAAAGCGCGAGGACCCTCACAACTCCCTTGGGAGGTGTAGATTCTCTGTCTTTGCCATCAACGCCAGCAGACCAGGGGAGCTAGTACGCCGAGGAGTGGACCTCCAGGAGGTAAGGAGAGCGGTCGTCGCGGCCGTCAGAATGAGCGGCCGCACCCGGAAGTCACACAGGGGTCTTAGGAAGTCAGGTGCAGCACCTCCGAGTTCCGCAGCCCCCGGTGGGAACTGGTCGAACCGGTTTGCTCCCCTCTCGTCCTCATCGGAGGAAGAGCATCCCGCGGAACGTCCGAGGCCCAGGACTCAGGCGCCTAAGCCGAGCGGCCCCAGTCGCCCGGTGCCTCGCACCCGGAAGCCCAGTCGAGCACCCTCGGCCCCGCACCCCGGTCCGACTTCCTCAGGGAACACGTCGTCGTCCCCGGAGTCCACCTCGAGCAGGAACAGTCAGGACCTGCGAGAGCTGAAGGAAGCCTGGCAGAAGGAGTCGCAAGCTCGGGAGGCGGCTGCCGAGGCTCGCCTGGAACAGCTGTCTCGGCAACTCCAAGAGAGTCAAAGAGCTGCCGAGGAGTGCAGGATCTCCGATCAGCGCGCTGCCGAGGAACGCAGGGCCTCCGAGCAACGCGCTGTCGAAGAGCGCTGGGCTGCAGACCGGCTGGCCGCAGAGGCCCGGGAGGCTGCCAGGCAGTTGGATGTCGATGAGAGCGTCGCTCAGCAGGTAGCTGCTGATGAGCGGCGAGCAGCAGCTGAGGCCCAGCTAGAAGAGAGGCTGCAGGCGGTCATAGAGTCACAAGTCCAAAGGCTCGCCCTGGTTCAGGCTTCGCCCCCAGGGCCCGTGGAGTCAGACGCTCGAGGGCCCTCAGCGGCAGCATCGAGTCCGGTTCAGGAGACGCCCATCTCCCGAGAGGGACATGAGCTGGTAGAGCCGACTTCCGTCGTCACCTGTGACGTCGAGAACCGGGGCGTGCAAAGCCCTCCGGAGGAGTCACGCGCGGGCGTGACATCGCTTCCGCCGCACTCATGGGACTTTGTTTCCCTTCCTATACAAGTCTGCGACGCCCTCCGGAAACACGTGGTCGGGTATGCCAACCCGGGGATCGAAGCCCAGCGCCTGTTTTACGACGCCGCTCGTAGGTATCGCTCCCTTGGTCAGGTCGCCGGGTGCTTGCACCCTGCCAGTCAGATCAGGCAATGCCTGAAGGCAAGAGTCTCGGACGAGGACAGGGTCCTCGGGGCCCAGGTGATTCACAGTCTCACGACGGCCTTGGCGTCCGTCGCAGAGAGCTGCGCTCGCTGTGGGTGCGGGCACGAGGAGAGCCCGGTGCGTATGTGGGCGTGTCGGGCAAGCGCTAAGAAAAGTGTGGTAGCGTTCCTGAAAAAGGTGTACCTGCCGGTGTGTGGGTTTTGCGCCGCGGACGTGTGGCCCGGTGCTTTCGACCACTTTCCGGCTGTGATGCCACCTCCGCTTGCTACGGCGGCAGACACACCGGAAGACGGGGGGGGATGGTCCCTCAACTGGAGCACTCGGAGCCAAACGAGCTTTCGGAGATGCCCGGTGCCAGCAGTCATGGTGGTCCTGGAGGCTCGGGGAGCGGTGACCCTGGAGGGCCAGGAGGCCCGGGGAGTCCGGGCGAGGACCCTGGCGGCGATGGCGAGGACGGGGATGGCGACAGCCAGTTCACCTTCTCGTCTTCCTCTCGTTACAGGGAGCCCCGAAGCCATTACAGTCGTAAGGACGAGCAGCACTCCCTCAAGGAGGCCCTCAGAGCCATGGAGAAGGCAGTGGACAAATACCACACAGAGGTGGAGGGGTCGTCCCACGTCTTTGGTCGGCTCCTCCGATTTGTTCGGCAGGTCAGGGAGGTTCGGGAACTGGAGCCGGTGCGCTACGCCATGGAGATGGCGCGTCTGGAGAGCGGGGTGAGGAGAAAGTGTTGTCGGACCACTCCCTGCTGTCAGAAGTGGCCAGACACTGCTTCGGCGCACTCAGCTCCGAGTACCGCGAGCTTTCTTCGGTGTTGACGGAGGCTCGGGAAGGTAAGAACCTCACCCTGGACGTCATAGTGGTCCCCTTGGCGCAGCTGGTGATGCCCGACAAGGGGGAAATGGCGTCGATCGGTCCGTTCCTGCGTCGCGTGCGCCAAAGTCAGGACAGACAGACTCGCACGGTCCGCGAGTTCTGGGACGGGGTGCACCTTGCTCACGACATCGTGAGCATGCTGGCTGCCCACGAGCTCACCTCTCCGGTGCCGGAAGAGGAGCTGCTGGAGATATTCCTTACGGGATTGATACCGGAGATAAGGAGGAAGGTCTTCCTTATAGCCGAGAGGAAAGGCTCTTCGGTCCTGACTCTGAGCCGGACGGCCAGTAAAGGCCGCCACGAACTCCTGACCTGGGCCATAGAGGCTGAGCGGGAGTTGCGGCAGAGCCAGGATAAGACGAGCCGCTCGGTCCAGCTGCTGGCCCACGTAGATGTCACGGAGGAGCTGCTAGCCATGGCGACATCCGCTGGCGCTCCGACACCCACAGGGCAACGACTCGGCTCCCCAGAGTACGAGGGCTGCCGTCTGTGCAAGAGCATGGACCATTATGCCCGCGACTGTCCGCAGGCGAAGCAGCGCCCGAAGGAGTGGGCCAAGTGCCTCCCGGAGGACACCCTGGCGTTGATAGAGGACGATTCGGTGGATGAAGCTTTGGCTGCCATCAGATTGGATTTTGTCCAGGAGGACGCTCCCCAGCCCGGGGCGTCCTCCCCGCAGTAAAGGGCGCGGGCCCCGTCACTGCGGGGTCAGGGGGACAAAAGGGCCCCGCGCCGGCGTCCACAGCGATGCAGGTGCTGCGTGATAGGTGGAGAAGGTGTGGGAGACGCCTTAGTGGCAGCGCCAGGCGCCACCTCAAGAGCCAGAGTCGAGTCGAGAAGTATGAGCAGGAAGGTTTGGACATGCTAGCCGCCACCCGCACGGGAAGCCCAGAGCCTCCTGAGCGGGAACAGGTCGAGCAGCGCGTCCAGAGAGAGCAGGCGAACTTCTGGAAGTCCGCCAGAACCCCAGCAACCGCCTCAGTTCCGCGTCCCGAGGAGCCGTGGGAGCTGCTCTGTTGGATCACCGGTGCGGACACCCGGGATACGAACCGGTCGAGCCACACAATTGAGCCACGGGCAGTCTACCAACAGCACCTGGAGAACCAGGGGTCGGATGTTGCGAGAGTTCGCGGGCACTGGAAGTTCAGGGCTCAGCGTTTACCCCCCAGAGTTAGGAAAGCCTTTCAGGCCCAGCAGCCAAGTGCTCGCCTGCGTTCCGCCATCAGGGCGCTAGAAAGGTATCTAAAGCTGGAAGAGTCAGAGGTCCGACCGGTCAAGTCCCTTGCGCTTTGGAGGGCAGGTCAAAGGCGGATGAGCCAGAAGCTTGGACCCACGACTAGTAAGCCCCAGTTGAATCGAGAAGAGTTAGATAAGCGCTTGAAGCGGCTCGTCAGGGTGCGCGAGTTCAATCGCCGACGCAAAGCCATCTTGGATCAGGAGTTCGGACGGTTCGTTCGCGTTGCCAAGCCCAAGCCTGCCGAGGGAGAAGAACTCTCACCACCAGAGAGAACTTCAAAGCCCAGTCGGCCGTGGTTGACCCGAAGCAGGGCTCGCCAGGCTTTGGGCCCGAAACGCAGACCATGAAGAGAATGGCCCTCCTGAAAGCGCCGTCGACGAATGTTGGGACAACTTGCTGCGCCGAAGAGTGCCGTGCTAGGCAAGAGTGCGTCTCATGCAGTCGAGGACTCGGCCGATAAAGAGGAGCTTCTGACAGAGAGGATTTGCATTGAGAATGACACAATTGACACCTTATGCCGATGCCCTGACCCCATGTAAGTCGATGCGGCAACGTCATATTTCAATCAGATGGCGTTCTACTGTAATTTCGAGGCCATCTCCCTGTTCATGCGGCCGCATATTTTGTAGAAGTTGTGCCTCTAAGAAGGCGCGAATGTTGAGCAAGCGTTTAGAAGAAATTGTGAACCTTGCAGACTTTCATTCTAGTTCATTGGGACCGGAAATGCACCAGAAATACATTTTCATTCGTGCAAATTGGAAGTGTGATTTCTTGCGTCCTTTCGTGCAAGAGATCGTTACTGCTTACAACTTAGCACACGCCAAATCGATGGAGGACAAAATTGATGCGCCCGATGACTGTAATGAATGTTGATTGTCGATTAAATAGCCTAGTCATTGAGTGTAGCCACAAGTTAACAGCTTGAAACACGTTACTGCGATGATGGAAGATGAAAGCGAGGTGGCTATGTTACTGAATTACCGCATGAGCCCGCCTCTAGCATATGCTAGCGCATTTTAGCATGAGCCCGCCTGCGTTAAAATCGTTAGCATGAGCCCGCCTGTGCTACAACCGTTAGCACAGGGGGGGCGCATGCTGAATCAGCCGACCCCCTCGTGGCATGAGCCCACCGCTGGCATATGCCAGTGGGTCATTTTTAGCATGAGCCCGCCTGTGCTAACCATGATAGCACAGGTTCCCCATGGGAGGCTAGGGAGGGTATCCCTACAAATTTATAGGAATTAAAGGTAGGGCCATATCTAGCCCGTATCCGGGCCCATGTCTGCCATGTGTCTGAGTAGCATTGCCATTGGTCGGGTATGACCATACTTGGCCCATATAAAAGCGTGGTTTGCAGCGGCGCAACATTGCCCGAATAGGGCCATGTTCACACAGTATCCCATCTGCCCGAATATGGCCCTACCTACGCACTATCCATACCCATATCTACCCATTGTTTAGTACGCAGAATGTATGCGACATACTCGATAGGTAGGGCCATGTCTGAATGCAAAACGTACGAGCCATGGCCATGGCCATGCCCACTGTAGACAAGGTCATGTTCGCTCATAAATCTGAACTAGTATGAACATATCTTATATGTGTTATTCATTAGACATGGCAATTTATCTGCCGTGTCTAACACACGCGGATACAACATAGATATGGCCATAATTTTAGACGAACAAGTACCAAACATCGATGACCATGTCCGAGCATACTCGGGACCTTTCGAAAGTGGGGGCTTCCGAAACACATCCATTGGGGCTTCCGAAACACATCAATAATGGATGTGTTTCGGAAGCCCCCACTTTCGAAACCGGTTTCGAAAGCCATTCCTTTCATGGCTGCCCACACATTGCCCCTACGGAGGGGGGGCACAGGTCATTGTTTTACCCCTCCATATATATGATTTTTGGGTCTTGGGGGGCCCCGACCCTCAATTTCGTGCAGTCGGGGTAACGCGCAGATATCATCATCACGCGCGCGGGGCGGGAGTGCCCCACGCGCGGATACCACCATCACGCGCGCGGGGGCGGGAGTGCCCCACGCGCGGATACCACCATCACGCGCGCGGGGGCGGGAGTGCCCCACGCGCGGATACCATCCTCGCGTGCGCGGGGGCGGGAGTGCCCCACGCGCGGATACCACCATCACGCGCGCGGGGGTGGGAGTGCCTCATAGAACAGGGGATATATATAGATATATATAGATATATGCACTGTCACTGTGATACGGAAAAGGCAGGCGTGTCAGGCTGGTAGAGTCTAAAGTCGGATAAAACAAATGTTAAGCAGGCTTTAGGGTTCGGGAGCCTGTGACACAGTGACGCGGACAACACTGCAAGTGACAACCAGGCGAGGGGTGACAGAAGGGTGCACCACTGCTCCCCCCTAGGGGGGGAAAGTTGGCATCCCCGTGACACCACCTCACCCCGAAGGCGGGAGGTGCACTGCAGGGCCAGCCGGTACACCCGGACAGGCGGCTAAAAGAAATGTTAAGATGTCAACTCAAAGAGGCCTTTCTCAACCTAGCTAGAAGCAAATCCATGCTGTGGCGCTAGTTGAATCTCACATCTCTAGCCCGATGTCTAACTCAGGGTTTTGGGCAGTTGCCCACTTGCCCTCCTCATCGCCGGTGACAACGGAGTTGGGCGACCAAATCGGTGAAGAGCGGAGGGCCGGCCAGGTGTCGTCCTCATCGAGAAATGCGGCGCCGAAGCAGGCAGGTTCCTCAGGTCCATCAGGCGGCGGGGAGGTGTCCGCACCCTCCGCAGGCACCACCAGAGCGCCGGTGCCGACGGGGTCGATCGCGTCGCCACCACCAGGTGTGAGCTCAGTAAGCCGCACGGAGTGGAACGCCGCAGCCGCTTGGCCCTCAACAGGTGGGGCAGGCGTGTCCACTGCGGGCGGCGGCAATGACATTACCGCAACGGACGCGTCGAGGGACGGGCGGGGAGCGGCCGGCTTGGACATCTCCAAATGCTTGTTGTTGGCGAACGCTTCGATGCACACCCAGGGACACGCACCACGCGTGTCGGGATGAGCGTCCGTGACGTTCCAGAGCCGGAAGCACACGGTACAGGGGAATCCGGTACCCGCCCACTTGCGGTAAAGCGAGGCGGGTGAGTCAGCGACCCACTTGCCCTCCAAGGGCGCCAAGGATTGCTTCTGGGCCCGGAGAGCCGTGGCAACGGGGCGAGGAGAGTGCTGAGGGGGCTTCTGGCCGCCACCCTTGGGGCGGTAGCCGGAACCCTCGGGCGGGATGTCGGAAGCGGCGGGAGGGGCGGAAGAGGGAGAGAGTGTGGCGAGGGGGCTCTCGTCCCGAAACGCGAGGCGAATGCGAAGGGCAAGGCGGGCAAAGGTGAAAGTGGCACCCGCCCGCAACTCGCGTAGCACAACCAAATAAAGGGGGGCTACGTACGGCGATTTCTTGGCGGACTCTGACAAAACGTGCCAGAGGTCCGCAACGCGGTCAGAGTCGTTGTAGTTGGGCTTGAGCTTCTGGTGACGGTCACCAAGGCGTCGAATCAGGGCAAGCTGTGGGGCGGGGTCCTCGATCTCGGTGAGCACAACCGCCCGCAGCTGGGTCCAGAAACGCATGCCGTCGGAGTCGGGTACGCCCTCGACCTCGTAACGTAGCCGCTGCAGCGCGTAGCGGCCGTCGGCGGGGTGGTGGCGGGCACATTCGTGATAAACGCTAAGAGCGTTCCCACGAAGTGGATGTGGGAGAATGCTGAAGAGGATCTCGTTGATGGTGACGTGGTAAAACTCGTGGTCGTGCTCCAGGTCGAGAAGCTTCGCTGCTTCGTGGTAGGACACGGGATAAAGCACGTGAGCTAATCCAGAAAGCAGGGCGTTGAAGTCAACGTCGGCAGTAGCGGTGTCCAGAGTATACCCAGCGGGCATCTTGAGGCCAGTGGACTTGAGGAAGGACAGGAGATCGCTGCCATACTGGAATGCGTAGGCGAGCTGGTCGACGTACTCCTCCTCGCGGCCCTCCTCCACGGGCGTGGTCCCCAACACGTCGGGGTCGTTGAAGTAGTCGAAAGCCGAAGGGGCGTTGACTGTAGATGTCGGCTTAGAGCGTAACGAAGATGTCCCCACAATTCTACGGCGCCCACGGGATGAAACAGGGGTACTCTGCGATTCCGAGGGCGAATGCGACGGGGTGGCGGGTTGCCGCGTGCGGGCAGCACGCAGAGCTGAACCAAGCCCTTCACGTCGGGTAGTGGCCATTGCGGGGATAAAATAACGTTTGTCCAGCGGTAAATTGAAGCACACAGGGTGTGCGGCAAAAACGGTGGAAGATGTCGGGAAAATAAGAGGCGGCTTAATGTAGTGTCGGCCGGCGCTGTTTGCAAGGCGGTCCGGCGCTCAGGGTAGAAGTCTTACCGTGGCGGGCCGGCCCGGGGCCGCAGTAGCTCGCTCCGGGCCGAAAGCGGGCCGAAGGGGATTTCGCCCCCGGGCCGCACAAGAATATGAGCCGGCCAAACTTCGGCCAAAAATATAGGCATTTAATGCCACTTTTTATCAAACCCCCATACTTAATTTCAAAATTCCGCGCCTGCGGCGGGCATTTTTATTCCTTGACCGTTTTGGCCGAAAGCGGGCCAGCGGATATATAGTTTACGGGCCGTAAAAAAATTGGGAAGACTTCTACCCTGCCGGCGCTGATGTCGGGATGTCGGAAGATGTCGGATAGATGTCGGGTAGAGTCGCAGGGCGCGAAGCGAACCAGAGAATAAAAACCAAGCCAACACTGAAGGTGCGTGGGCCATAACCTCATAGAACAGGGGATATATATAGATATATATGTGCACTGTCACTGTGATACGGAAAAGGCAGGCGTGTCAGGCTGGTAGAGTCTAAAGTCGGATAGAACAAATGTTAAGCAGGCTTTAGGGTTCGGGAGCCGGTGACACAGTGACGCGGACAACACTGCAAGTGACAACCAGGCGAGGGGTGACAGAAGGGTGCACCACTGCTCCCTCCCTAGGGGGGGGAAAGTTGGCATCCCCGTGAGTGCCCCACGCGCGGATACCATCATCGCGTGCGCGGGGGCGGGAACTAGAGGAGCTTTGAAGGATGCTTGGCTCAAGTGAAGTTGCCGGACGTTGAACTCTAACAATAAGATTGTGGGACATCGCGCCGCAGGCGCCGAAATTTTGAAAATGCTCATGTGTTTTGAGCTATTCTAAGTGGCGATCGGTTGCGATTAGGG